>JAEIFU010003578.1:0-26764 GCA_018904235.1 Lordiphosa stackelbergi | reverse complement strand
TTTTTCTTTCATTTTCTTTGCGCTTGCGTCACCCGTTTTAATCGTAAATATCTAAAAGGCCGTAAAATAAAAAGAAAATTAGTATTTAGTTTCTGCAGGTCATTGGACAAATTTCTATATTTCTTATTGGAAGAATTTGAGCGTGTTCAGCAGCACACACCAATCATCTAACATAAATCATCAATCAACAAAAAAGTATTTGGCTGCTGGTGAACGAGTTTGATAGAATTTTGAGACAACAAAGTTATCGATCTAGTTTTGTTGGCGGAAGGTTTGAGTTTTCGAAAACAAACAGCTAAATATAATTAAGAACTGACTATTAAGTATTGGGTTGCCCAAAAGTAATTGCGGATTTTTCAAAAGAATGATTTTAATCAAACTTAGAATGAACTTTAATCAAATATATAATTTCCATTTTGTTCGATAACCTTTTGCCATCTTCCGGCAATTTTTGTATTCCACGCTCATAGAACTTCTGGCCTTTATCTGCAAAAAACTGAACCAATTGGGATTTTATAGCCTCATCATTGCCAAGTTTTACCATTTAAGGAGTTCTGCAAAGATCGAAATAAATGGTAGTCTGATGGTGCAAGGTCAGGGCTATATGGTGGATCATCAAAACTTCCCAGCCAAGCTGTCCCAGTTTTTGCCGGGTCATCAAAGATGTGTGTTGGTCTGGCGTTGTCATGATGGAAAAGACACCTTTACGATTGATCAATTCTGGCCGTTTCTCGTTGATGGCTGCATTCAATTTGTCCAGTTGTTGACAGTAAACATCCGAATTAATCGTTTGGTTCCTTGGAAGCAGCTCAAAATATACCACACCCTTCCAATCCCACCAAACAGACAGCATAACCTTCTTTTGGTGGATATCAGCCTTTGAAGTGGTTTGAGCTGGTTCACCGTGCTTGGACCATGATCGTTTTCGATTAACGTTATTGTAAACAATCCATTTTTCATCTCCAGTTATGATTCGCTTTAAAAAATGGATCGAATTCATTGCGTTTAAGATGCATATCACAAACGTTGATTCGGTTTTGTTAAATGAATTTCTTTCAATTCATGTGGTACCCAAATATCAAGCTTTTTCACAGTCAAGACTTTGTATGTGATAATGAACGGTTGATTTTGGTATATTTAACTTCTCTCCTATCTCACGCTCAGTTACATGACGATCAATTCGATTAATGCTTTGATTTGGTCATCATCAACTTCATTTGGCCGACCTGAACGTGGCTCATCTTTAAGTGAAAAATCTCAGAACGGATTTACGAAATCAGTTTTGATACTGTCTTTCTTTTAAGGCTTTATCACCATACATCACGTAACTTTTTTCTTAACTCTCTTGCTTTCCTTTACGGAAATAATAAAGTAAAATATGGCGAAAATGCTCTTTTGTGGACTCCATATTAAAAAAGGGCGCCAATCAAACAAATGTAAACAAAATTACGCGCACATTTTTCTAAAGCAAGCTAATAGTGTCGAGACATACATTTACCTTTAAGAAAGACTCCAGTCCATGCAAAGAAGGGTCTAAAAATGTTAATTTTAAGAAAGTGGCAATGGGATAATTACAATTACGATCCCGACCACGGCTGTCCCGTCGCGATCCCGACCAATAAATTTTAATTCAATATCGTTGCGCCTGATCCCCTATTTCTCTCGGGTCCCGCAGAAATCCCGTCGCGAGTCCATCTCTAGCTATGAGTCCTTAACGATGCACGGAACATCATGAAATAATCCTTAAATTTGTTCATTCTATATTTTTGTACTGTCCCAACTGGTAGAGTGACCAAAAGTTTGGACTTTCCTTCTACTTAGAGCTGGGCAATGGCAAAAACGATGAAGTAATGCCTGCTGCATGCCTGCCAATAAGGCAGTGACCCGTTATAACCAGGCGCCGGGTTTCGTTCCTGGGAGAGGCTGAATGGTAGTGCCTTGACAAACTATGTTGAGGTGTCCATGTGTCCAGATGAGGTGGTTACTACGCGTACGCAGGGCTTTTTCTTTTTGGAGTAGCGGCTTTTTAAGCTTCCCTCTTCCTCCGCAACAACCAAAAGAGCCTTGTACGAATTTCCTTAAGCTACTTGCGAAACCACGTCCTCTGCCAATTCATTTATTAAAAACAAAGAAGTTTCCACATTCATTTTGCATTTGCCTTCTCAAAATTGCTTGTTTGTTTACTTCTGACAGCTGTGTGCTATCGATAACAAATCATAATCAAGCAATTCTAACAAACTATTTGTTTGATAGATTCACATCTAACACAATCGCGAAAAATAGCAAACATGATTGCGCATCATGCCCGTTTTGTCAATTATCGGGAAAGTTTATTCCTACTCAGAACCAAGAGAGATGGCTCACGCCTATCATCGATAGCTTGCCATTAATATCGATAGGTGGCTGCAGCTATCGCCTGAAGGAATTGATCAGTGATGCCATAGCTACTCCCTCCCCAGTAGGGTTGTCGAATATTTCAAAAATATCTATATCGATATTTTTGGCGGTATTGTAAAAAGTATCATTTCGATATAAATATTTTGGTGTCAAAAACATCGATATTTTTCAATAAAAGCACGGATCTTAACAATGAACAGGTATATTGAGGTAATTGAGGCGTCATTTGACGCGTAATAAGAACTACAATCTGACTGCGCAAAAAAATATAGATTTAATGTATATTTATTAAATTAACAAAAGATATTTATTTTTTATTTCATATATAACATAAGAAGTTCTGAAAACTTATTCATGAATTTAAATTTATGGAACGAAAGCAGTGTTTACTTTTATAATTCATCATCTTTCAAACTAGAGCATTCGAATTACAAAGCATAAAAAAACTTATTCAGTTAAATCTTCGAAACTTAAAAACTTCTGATTTTAGGAAGACGTGTTGAGTAATGTGCTCATCGGTCATTCGGCTTCTGGTGTCAGAAACCACACTTTTTATAGCCGATGCCAATCGTTCCGATGGCACGGAGCTTCCCGGTGTAGTAAGATATAACAATGCCAAATCAGAAAGCACTGGCAATGCGTCTATCTTTGCAATCCAGAACTTAATAGGGTCCCGTTACAGGGCAAACAACGGTAAATTCCAATTGTACTCCAATAATTTTTTTTTTTTTCCTTCCCGAAAGTCGCCTGGTATACACTACGGCAAAATTTTTATTGGAACGTCGATCTCACTGCTTTGCCGTTTGGCTCGCTTTGGCTGAGGAGCACAATCTGCAGATATGCGATAAAGCTTCCTGGAAAAAATCTTACAGCAGCTTACTAGAGAGGATTGACTGTAGAAATCGTGCAAATTTTATTGACCAAGCCTACAACAGCTCTAGCAGGATGTTATATAAACGCCTGAATCTCTCTTTGGGGTTAAATAATTACTTCAACGACAAATACAGCCGATCACTTATTTCGTTCGTTTTCCGTGCACGCTGCGAATTGCTCCAACTCAACCATAGATCATATAGAAATACACCCAACGTATGTTCCCTGTGCAATCTTCACAGCATTGAAGACACGACCCATTTCATCGCAATCTGTCTAATTCTGCAGGAAATCAGGGTTGCCCATTGGCGTCTTGGAAAACTGGACCTTCATCAGTTGATCTCAGTCCTAAATGGACCCGACTGGAACACGCTGTACCAATTTTTAAAAGAGGCTTCTCTCTATAGGCACAGCATTATAGCAGAATATTTCTGATTAATTGTATATTTTATTCTATTTACCATGTACATTTTCTAAAGAAAAGCTGACGGCTACAAGCCATAGCTAAATGTATTATTGTTATCTATTTATTTATTTTTGTTAATCAAAAACTGTAAACTCTGTATTTAAAAAAAAAAAAAAAAAAAAAAAAAAATAAATTGAAAAAATGCAAAATAAATAACCTACTACTACTACTACTTACTCCAATAATTTAGCTTCATTTCAGCCAAGCATCTCCATGCTTTGCGATAAGGTGCGCCTTTATGTTTGTTGAGTTGCCATGGTCCTTACAACTTTTTGCACAGTTTAAGTTAATAAAACAACTTTTAAACATTGTGCCTTACATGTTCATAGCACAAGAAACAGTTATTCGCAACATTGTGACTAAAGGCTATAACAAAAATATACCCGAAATATATCTCCAAAAAATATTCGATATCCGATATATCGCCCCTGAAAAATATTCGATAATGATCTTCATATATATCATAGATATATCGATAATATTTTCGACAACCCTACTCCCCAGTGACCAGATCGGGGGTCGTCTGGGGCGATCGGCTACTGGAGTATCACAAGTCTCTGAATGGTGAGAATCGTTGACGTCAATAAACAGCGCAAGGATACCTCTAAAATCGATGCTCTTGTTGAGCGTTAAGATGGCTGTAGGCAAGACCGTCACGGTCAGCTCTGCTGGTAGAATTGCTCGTCTTGAAGTCAATTATATTATTCCTTCGGCTGCCTGTAGAGACTTTCGATTCCTGTTTTATGTGAATTTGCTTAATGTTTTTTTTTTTTTTTGCACAATTAACCGTTGTTGTTGGGTTGCTGAGGTTTGCTGATACTAAGGAGCCGCAGCAGCGGCCATATTAGTGAATTAAACGTAACTAACTTGATTTAATAACTAGCATATAACCAGTCGCGTTTCGCTGCGTTTTTAACCCCATTCCCTCCAGTCCCATTCGTGGTAAGCTCTAGTTTATCTTGCTAGGGTAAGGAAAGAAATCCGCTGAATAACACCTCAGTGATAGGTTATCTCAGCCCACTTTATTTTCCTTTTCTCCATTGCTCTCCTTATATGTATAACCTGTTTTTATATTCCAGGACTACAAAGGCTTTCCTTAATCCAGACGTTGCAACAAAACACGTGGTTTTGAGTTACTTTTTCCATCTGCTGGGTAGGGAGGCAACTGTTCGCTGTATGCTGCAGATACCAGGGATAACTCTTAGCGGTTGAATGCTTTGAATGATCGCAATAAATTTCTTTAGAAACGGAATGCACAATTAGAAATTAAATGCACTAACGATATCAACTCAATTGGATTTTAAAATTAAATAAAATTAAAAAAAAAAGTTTTCAAATTCGTTATTAAACGAATAAGAGTCAAATCATTAGGCAAGCCCCTGTGGCATGTTTTCAATACCAAACATATAAAGTGGCTCTTCGATTTACATCAACTGTGTACTATCTCTGAAATTTATGCAGCATTAACAGAAGCTGCTAAACTTGTTCTGAAAGCCATTGCACGCATAATTTGCCGATTCGCTTATATGATTGAAAATGAAAACAATTGAATTGGATTTTCTTGTTCTACTTTGCCACAGGCTCAGAGGCTGCTTTAAAACGCACAAAAGAACAGGTTGCAAGTTTCATTGTTAAGCGGGAACAATAGAAAATTGAATCAGAAAATTCTAAGCCATGTAAATGTGAAACAATTGAAAAGCGAATAATCCCTAATTAAATAGATTTCATGCCATGTTATTTGTTGTAAATAATTATTTGAGGAATTCTTTCCCGTTGCTTCCACTTTACCAATTCGCTCATTAAGCGCTCAAGCTAACTTCCACAAGCAAATTGCATATAAATTGCTTTCATTGAAGAAATCTACATAAAAATATTTTGTTGGTACATAAATTTCATATTTCAAATTTGCTGTTTGACTCTGCACCGCCCCACCGCACTCTGGCCAACTGCGTTGCACCTGCCGGCAAATGAACAGCAACGGCAACTTTAGCTTGTCAAATGACTTGCCTTGGCAAGTTCCCGTTTCGGTTGGCATTTTTGATGAGCTGTCGTCACGACTAGAGTTGGGTGGGAAGCTACCCAGAGTCCTGTTCTCCAGGACTTTATTAAAATTATATATTTGCATGTTTGTTGCAATTCGAGAGAAGCACGAACGACAGAGTAACAAATAAAAAATGCAAAAAAGAGCTGGCAATTGCATATGAATTTGTAAATATGAAACGCAATTTTGTCAACTGGCAAGTTTTCTGTTTGCTGGGAAGTTGGGAATTAAATTTCTTGAAATATTTGTAGAAAAAATTTTAATGAAGCAGTCGAAGCATTAAACAAACAATTTGGATCAGTCCTAATCACTACTTCCTCTCCTCAGTGCCAGCAAACAACAAACTTTTTACCTCAGAGCCTCTCCAACTTTGCCTTTTCATGCCTCAACACTTGTTTCTGGCCAGGTCAAAGCTCTCGCTATGGATTTGGTCGCTTAGTTCAAAATTTATTGTTTCAATTGAACCCAGCGACATATGCAATATTCCCCTCGAAAAAAAGATATAATAGAAATTGAATTTCTATAAAACTTTCGACAGCATGCAAAAGACAAAGTTTGTCCGCATTGAGAATATACGGGGCCACACATACGCTGCCACGCCCACCTTTCGACAGCAGCTGCTCGAGAGTTGGCCAAAGAGTTAAGTAGCCAATCACCATGTCGTCGTCCTTAGCTCCTATTTTTTTCCAAGCTCTCCTCATTGCTCCATAGAGGGCGCTGTCAACACTAGCACTTCCGTCTGCTGCTGCTGCTGCTGCTGCTTTTGTGCTGTCAGCAAAATGTCACAGCATACACATGGATTGCCCCGCCCCACCCTTTCCGTTCCCGTCTGCCTGGTCAGAGCATTATTTGCTTTTATTTTTGCAAGTCAATAGCTTTGGCTTTTAAATTTATCGACTGACGTTTGATGCGCTTCATTTAACTTGGAAACATTTTTCAACTCCAGCCACCACTTCGCCCCTCACCAGCATTTGCTCCCGATTGCATTTTGTCGTTACGAAAGGTTTTTAGAAAATACATGAGAAAATTCCCTACTGAAGTTTGGTGTGTTGCCTGGGCAGACGTTAAGTGTCATTAAATTCTGTCGCACAATTGTTGCAGCTGGGCTGAAAACTTTCACATACACTTGGGGAGTCACTAATATGAATCCACTTTGCAAAATAACAATAAAAATAAATAAATCCTCAAGTACCACGTTTATAAAATGAGCCTGTGATTGACAGCGATCAGATGGATGCTTATTTAAATATTTAATATTATTTTCTATTTATATGGGTTTTTGCGACCTGTTTTTTGTCAAACATTTTATATCTGGCTGGCTTGAGGCTTGCTATTCCAAGTTGTTGTAATTAATCTCTATTGATTTGTGTTGATTACATTGAATTGTAACTCTCCACCGACCTCAAGCCAGCCAGATATATAATATTATTTTCTAAAAAAGAAATCTGTTTTATCCTTGTTTTTATAACTACCTCAAATTAATTGTTTCACTGCTTGCCATGATTATTCAGTTATCGTTAACAATCCTTCTATTAAGAAGTTTAGGAAGTAGGAAACTCGGTCATGCCCCACTGTAATATACTCTGTACCTGCAGTAGCAATGATTTTCATTCAACAAATTAATTCTCGCTTTGAACAATGACAGCCGAGTGATTCCTAAATTAAGCAATAGATGGCACTGCTACTTTGGCCATTCGTTAATCAGTTTGTTATATGGCAGCTATATGATATATACATACGAATTGGGTTAAACTCGCAAAAATTGTGTTGAAACCAGAGCTCGCAAATTACTGTTGACCCTTTTTCGTTGTCCAAAAATAACTGTTATATACGGACCCTTTGAGCAAAGAGTTCGTTCGTTTGGGCTTCTGAGCCACACAAGCCAAACACAAACAAACAAAAAAGAGCGTTTGCGTTGAGCCGTTCATTTTTTTGCTCATCTGCTGACTGTTAATGTGCGACCGCTCAGTTGGATCGCTCTCTATAAGTTGTTATTGAATGAGCATAACAAGAATAGCTCAACTGAGAACGGTCAACTGAAAACCAAAATAAATCAAAACAAAGTATTCTGCTCAGAGAGAGAGAGAGAGCAAGCGTGCATGTTTTTTTCGGTTATGTTCGTGCTCTGGTTGAAACAGATCTTATTTATAAGTGGAAGGTTTAAAGGCTCTTCCATTGGTTAAAGGAAAGTTTTACGTGGTTTATGTAGTGGGTTAGTTTGTGCTAAAATTGTTGAGTTACGTTGTGTGGGATATTCTGGCCGTTGTGGTTAATGAGAATAAAAACATTATTTTAATCCCATTTTTCTCCTACGCGTTTTGAAATTTGTGTCGCCTTCTTCAGGGAGTCTACATTTTATTTTTTTTCATAAAAAAACATATAAAAGAAAGAAAAACATTGTTGCATATACTTGACAAAATTACAGAAGTATTTTTATTAATTACTAGAAAAAAAATCCGTCGCGCTTCGCTGCGCCTTTAACAAATTTCGAATCAGTTTGAAGTCAATCGTGAGATTGACCACATCCCACCCACATCCCTCCCATTTCCCGCCCACATCCCACCCACTTCCGCTTACATCCCGAGTTTCAATCCAATCAGGTAAAAAATAGTTTTTTCCATGCAGAATTTTCCGGCCATTTTCCTAGTGGGCGTGTTTTCCCAATGTTGGGAAACACGTGTCGAATATTCTGCGTACCAAGTTTCAAGTCAATCGGATGAAAATAAAATGTTTACCATACAAACTTTTCCGACGCTTTTCCGTCTTTTTCGGATGGGATTTTCCGGAAAATTGGAACACAGTTATTGTTGAATTTTCATATACATCTTTGAAAATGAGTTTAAATTTGATCGGATAATAAACAAAAAAGTTGCATACAACAGTTTTCCGTGAATTTTCCGACCGGCAGATTTTAGTATGTGTAATTTTGAAAATGAATTTGGAGCTAATCGCTGGAAACTAAAGTTTCGCCCATAAAATCTTGACCACCCACTTTCCACCCAGGGGGTGGGGGGTGAATTTTCCGGAAGATTGGTATGCAGTTGTTGTTGAATTTTCACATGGATCTTTGAAAATGAGTTTGAACTTGATCGGATGAAAAACAAAATAGTTTCATACAACAGTTTTCCGCGAATTTTCCACATTTCCCGACAGAATTTTCCAAAATCCGTTCTTAGTACTCACTTTCAGCATAAGATGAAACTACTGTTGATCTCTCATTCTGCAAGCTCCGTGCTTACTCGGATGTTGTTTAAACAGAAGTCAGTTAGGATGTGTCCTGTGCTGGACCCCACATATGTAGATCTTTACGCATTTGCGTAACCTGAGTAAAAAACGCAAAAAAATCGCCTCTTTAGCATCTGTCTTTGTTTTAAACCTGTCGCATTGGGCGTCATCTTGTATAGCGCAAAAACAGCCACAGCGGACAATAGAGTAACATCTGAGATTTGCAGAAGTGTGCAAAAAGCGACGGCAGTGAAAAATACATATATGTATATTATATATATATATAGTTCTTGTACTACACTCCTGCCCAAAATTATACGACACCATGAAAATTTTAGTTTCGACCCTCGTAGAAGAATGGGAAAGCATAATACAACGAAATTAAGTATGCAGAAAGAAAGCTTTATAAATTCTGCTTAAAATCTGATATTCTTATCTCTGATTGCATCTCGCGTTTTCAAGTAGCGGTTAAAAAAGCAAAAAAGTTCGATTTTTGTCATGCCTGCAATTGTATCAAAATTATACGACACATGTCAATTTGTTGGATTTAGTTAACATTTTATTCGTAGAATGGTATATAAACACTATTTAATGAATAATAGAGCAACCTTGAGCCTTTGCTATTTCGAAAAGTCTCTTAGGCATTGAATTCACCAAATTTGTAAGCAAATTTTGTTCTAAAAGAGACCATTGAGCCAAAACTTCGCTTTTGAGGCTTTCGACATTCTCAAATTTGTTATTATTGGCGTAAACACGCCTGGCTAAGATACCTACAATGTTCTCAATTGGGTTTAGGTCAGGGGAGCACTCTGGCCAATCCAAAACATTAATTTTGTGATCACTTATAAAGCGCTGGGTCTCTCTACTCTTGTGAATAGATGAATTATCCTGCGGAAAAACAAGCTCTCCTTCCATATTTTTTTCAAAAAATGGCAGAAGACGATCCTCCAATACTTTTCTGTATTCTCCACTGTTCATCCTACAGCTTAAGAAGCACAGATCAAGCGTTCCAGACGCATGAAAGGCTTCCCAACCCATTGCGGATCCGCCTCCGTAATTGCGTTTGGAAAACATAAGTGGATCCTTAAGCAAATCTATCCAATAGTGCCGAAACCCATCTGGGCCGTCAGGACAAACATTTTTTTCATCAAAAAATATTATCTAAATGATAAATATTGAACAAAAATGTTTAAACAAAATATAGCTAAAATTTTATACCGAGGCCCAGTTTCTCTCCAAGTTTTATTTCCACAAATTGAAGTCGTGCTCTTTTTTGGTGCGGCTTTAAGAACGGAACCTTTTTTAAGACTCCTCTGACAATGCATTCCGATGATTGCAGCGTCCGCCAAACAATCATCCGTGACACAGGCTTACTGCAACATGCGGCAAGTGTGGAGCACGAAGCTATCGAATTGCTAGCTTTAAGTATTATGCGACTTTTTCGCGGTCAAACAACTTGGGTTTTCTTCCAGAGCCTTCGCACCTATTCATCCGGATTGTTCAAAAATTTGGTGATTACACAACGTGTTCGACCGATTTTCCGCGATATTTCGCTTACATTAAAGTCAAAATCGTTGTAGGCTCTCATCCTTCCCTTTTCCTTGTCGGATAACAAACGCCCAAGCAGCATTTTATTACAAATTCATTAAATTGTTAGCAGAAATATAAAAAAATTAATCGAAACCAAATCTTTTATCCAGCCGCCATATTTGAAATATGTCGTATAATTTTGATACACTTGCAGACATGACAAAAATCGACCTTTTTTGCTTTTTTAACCGCTACTTGAAAACGCGAGATGCAATCAGAGATAAGAATATCAGATTTTAAGCAGAATTCATAAAGCTTTCTTTCTGCATACTTAATTTCGTTGTATTATGCTTTCCCATTCTTCTACGAGGGTCGAAACTAAAATTTTCATGGTGTCGTATAATTTTGGGCAGGAGTGTAGATTCAGCTCCAACAAGTAGGACGGAAAACGTGTTGTCAGTAAGGAAGCTGCGCCCCACATTAAAATGCTGTGGTGGGAGGAGACTCTTTATCTAATACCACACACGATCAAACGCTTGCTTCACGTACTTTGCATGATACCGTCCCTGATTAACTGATGAAAGGCAACTGAACTGAACTGAACTCCTTATATTAATGTCAAAGAGAGCAAGAGCGTCCACGGAAATGCGTCGTTCACAAGGTTTGTTTACCGACTGAAATTTAACAAGTTCTCAAGAGAGCAAGAGAACGAGTGCGGCTACCTTGTTAAGTATATCTTAGGCTGCACCTCCAGCTCCGACGACTGAGTATGTGAGAACGTTTCCAATTGAGACATGACAGAGACATCTTACCTTCCTACATTTTGTATACAAGAACTCGATGAAGCCACTTAACCCAAGCACACCGAGATAGAGCAAAAGAGATAAGGAGATCTAGTCCAGCTGTAGTAATCCATTATGCTATCTGCTAGTGCTCTTGAAAAAAAAATGCAGAATGGGGTCCATGAAGGAATTGTTGCTACAATAAGCAAAATGCAGTCAACTGCAAAACATACAACTTCACGGTTATTTTCTCTTTAGTTAGCTGCCATATTTTTCCACCTTCTTCTTTGCTCCTCCTTCTGTGCCCAGTTGCATTAAGTGGAGGACCACTGATTTCTGCTTAACAAACATCAACTAAAATGGCTTTATATGTTGAGATAATAAAAAAAATCTAGCAGTCACTTAGAGAGGCATTTCCGCCAAAGGAACAGGATTTGCAGGATTTTATTTTTCTTTTTTTTTTTTTTAGTTTGTTCAGGTTTTGTAGGTGTGTATTTGATGGCGGCTAAAGAAAAAGAAATAGACGAGAAAAATATTGCCAAAAAGTTAAGCGAAGATTGAACAAATGTTGGATATATGGATATTCATAATCAGCCACATTTTGCCTGCCTAATCCAATCAATAACCAAAACATTTTGTCAATTGTAAATTTAATTTCCTTAGTTGGGAATTTAATACTATTTTCCTGCCTAACCAATGCAATTCTTAGGAAATTTTATTTAGTTCAACATTTAAATTGACTGGCAAAATAATTGGAAATCTAATTTAATTTGGCAAAGCTTATCGCTTGTTGTTGTTGGTCTTGTTCCACATGGCGTATGAACAATGCGGCTTGTTTATTGTTCACGCTCCCACAGAGAAGCATAAAACGCACACACGCTCAGCATCATTATCAACACTTACACAAGCAAACATTCACACAAAACCAAAAAAAAAAAAAGAGAATCGAGAGGGAAAAAACTGCTCTTAACTACTTTCTGCACGTCTGCAGATAAAATCGATAAATTCCTTTTCGTAAAACGAATTAGGAAACTAATTGACTTGGATTTCGCTTAAAGAATCTCACATAAATCGTGAGCTTAAGCGTGATTCTGGCATTTTGGCTGCGGGGACGGAGGGAGGAAGTGTTGTAAACTTTTGCTCTGGCAAATACGAAACCAAAAACTGGAGCAACCCATTTCCCATTTCCCCGGCTCGCTTGCATTTCTATATAATTATTTAGAATTTTAATTATGACCGTCGCCTGTTAAATGTCATTAAATGTGAAACATTTTCTGCCACTCCTCCAGCCGACTCTCTTATCCAGATCATTCAAAGTCAGCCAACCGTTGACAAACTAACAAGGCGCAAATACTGCGCTCACATTTCCTGCCTTTCAATTTAATTTACCACAAATACACACACAAGTTCACATACACGCACACCTACTGACATTTGTTCCCGCCTGGGAAACTGGTATCCCTGTCGGCAGTTTGCTGCTCTGCCCTGTCTGACTAGTAGCTAAGCAGGCATTTTATGCTCGGCTTATTTTTTGAAAGAATTTCTCCCAAGGAACATGTAAAGATGACAAAACACAGCCTACAAATTGGAAAATGGAAAATACTTTTCCCATTTTTTTGGGGAAAAATTGTTTTTGAAAGTCACATAATTTCCAGTATAATTGTAAAACAAAAATTGTGAGGTTTTGTAAAACTAATTTCAACTCAAAAGCCTACAGTGAGTCAGCTAATCATAACAGTTTTAGGTTAAATGTTATTAGATAAGGCACAGTTGTCAAAACTTGAATAAAAAGAGTAAAACTCAATAATTTTCATTAAAAAGTCTTCTAATACTGACATAAAAAAACAGCACAGATTTAGATGGGTTACACAATTTTGGGGGCACTGACATGGAAAAAACCCAACTTTAGATGTGCTCTTCTATATCAAAACAGACTAAAGCAGCTTCGGCTATAACTTAAAATTGGAAAAAACTAGATTTTTCAGAAAGATGTATATTCTTAAAGCAATGACACTTCCAATCTGTCAGAAATTTTGACTTTCCGACCAAATACTATTTTCACAGAAGCATTTAAAGTTAATAATTGTTTGCTCATTCCTTAAGCCACAGTTTATTAATAGTTAACTTTTTATCTGGGTCTCATGCAGAGCTCGTTCATTCCACTTGGCAATCTCCTATCTTAAATCTGATATTCTTAGTGTTCAATAGTTACTCACTGGTAGATTGATCCCAGCCCTTTTGCTTAAATCTTATTATGGGTGGACTTTTTATACTCTGTACCAAAGTAAGACAAAGTATTTTAAGTTTGTGAAAAAGTAAGTAACAGGGAGAAGAAACTATTTCCGACCCTATAAAGTATTTATATTCTTGATCAGCATCAACAGCCGAGCCGATATAACAATGTCCGTCTGTCCGTCCGTCCGTCCGTCCGTATGAACAGATCTCAGAGATGGTAAGAGAAAAGGTTTGACGCCCCTTGCAATTTGCAAAAAAATCATCAATCAAATCGTCATATCTTCCACAGTTTTGTTAATATATGGTTTGTTCCTTCCAGAGATAGTTAAGCTCCATTTGCACGACCTGATCGTCTGACGCAATGCCTGAGAAGCTCAGATGAGCCAATTGCAGAACCATTGGTTCATGGGAATCGTCTGGTTCATATGAACATTCAATGTGACGTTGCTTTGACAAGAAGAATAAAAAGCGAAATAATTAAGAAAGCATTAAAAAGTACAAAAAAACAAAAGAACAAAGTGGAGCCGTTACTGGCTTCGAGCTTGTGTTGTGTGAACTGCAATAGGAGGATCCGGAAACTTTCGGAAATTTTAATCGGATCGGAGCATAGCATTAATTCAATTTATTCCATTTATTTTTTATACTTAATGAAATATTCTTAACTATTTCTAACATGATTAATTATATTTAACGGTGCACAGCAAAAAAAGAATACGATATTTAGTATCATACGGGTATTTTCAGAATCCTTGGACCACTTAGCATGTATTGTAATGTATATAGTACTAAAAGCAATATTTATACAAATCATACACATTTACTTTCTTAATTGGTTGGGTCATGGCGATCTGCATTCTGATGCTTCTTAAGTTGCAATTTATTTGTTTGATTTTAATAAGAATTAATCTGACATACAAACAACTTGACCGATAGCCAAAATCCGATAAGAAATGTCAATCGATTGTCAGAAAATGGCAACGCCAGCAGACTTCAATTAGGTCACACAGTGCAATTCTATGATGAGTGCACAGGCCAAATAGAACCGGTTCTGTTTCGTCTGATCGCTCATCTCAGTAGCTACATGTCTGTTCATACGCCTTTTTAAACGGTCTGACAGCAAATCAGACGAAAACTCTCAAGTTCTTCTCAAGTTATGAGCAAAAAAGACTAAAAAACCAGTGTTCTTTGGTGGTGTCTGTTGGGTTCTTAGTGATACACTATTTTTTCAACCTAGCTTAAATGCAGATGATATGTCGTATCTTGTAGCGTAATCTTTTACATCTTCAGAGCAGCCAAGCCGTAAAAAAGTCATCAATCCACGTAATTCGTTGGTACTATCGTTTTAGAAAAACTATCGATGTATTTATCGTAGGACAAAAAAAAAAGGAAGGAAAGAAAACAAAAAAAAGATACAAAAAATACCAAAACCTTATGAATTAAAATAAAAATAAGCTAAAAAGAAAATAAAAAAAAAAGAAAGTTACAAAAAAAAAGGGGGGGAAAAACAAATTACAACAAATATACCGAAAAACTTAAAATGAACTAGAACGGATGCATAAAACTAGCGCATGTTCAAAAAAGAGACATCGAAAAAACTTTTGATAGTGACTCGAAACGCTAAGAAAGGAGTTCTATGAATCTTTGAAACAAATGAGACATGGAGCTACTGCAGAAGAAATAAATCGTTACTACCATAATGCAAATTCACGAAGTATAAGGCGCTATGTATATACAAGGAGTACATTTATTACCCAAATATGGAATCAGAGATAAATAGCAGTGTAAGAGACAGCAAGACCTTCTGAGCAACTTGTTAGGCTTTTTAAATGGGAAAGCGGCTAGATCCAATAACTAAAATAGAAGCCAGCATACTAGCAGATCATTTTTCGAAACATCTATACTCTTAACAAGCCAGAACAGCTAAGCATCCGCGATTCCTCAGATCATCATCGAAGAAAATGGACCGCAGGATAGGCATGGAAGAAGTACAACAAGCACTCCAAAAATGCAAAAAACAACAAGGCCCCTGGAGAAGACAGACTGCCAGTAGAATTTTTAAAAATGCTCAGCACAATTTACTGAGCGCCTGACAGCTGTGTATAACGATATTTTTGATGGCGAAACTATTCCAGATAGCTGGAAGAATATAATTTTTCGATCGCAAAAAAAGGAGACCTCACGAATCCAGCAAACTATAGGAGGCATTTCATTTATAAACGCAATAATGAAAAACATTTGCAGCGTTACTATACCTTAACAGTTTGGTTGAAAACCTCACAGCATATAAGTGAATACCAGACTGATTAGAAAGCGACACTCAACCGTGACAGCATATATGTATTTACCGCCATTGCAAAAGAGCGCCAGAAAGTAAAAAGAAAAATGTTCTACACTTTCTTTTATAGATTTGAAGCAGCCTATGAGCACTATCGACAGGGCAAAACCTTGATTATGAAATTGAGCCACATCGGGGTATCGTTTAAAATGGTGAAATATCATCCAAAGCTTGTACTCAAAAACCAAACTGCAGTATGGGACGGAAGCACACTAATCGGATTGGTTTAAAAAAAACAAAATAACGGGGTAAAACAAGGTTGCCTACTGAGGTCCGCTTCTGTTTGCATTATATGTTGACGACATAGTTATGGCACTGCCAGGAGGAGTCAAGTTTGGAGACCAAAACGTAAAAGATCTTGATATATGCGGATGAGCATGGTCTTATTAGCCGAGGACGCTGGCAACACTACAAAAAATGATTAATGCGGCACAAAGCGGTATTGCGACACCTGGGGATTGCAAATAAATATCCAAAAAAATCTAAGGTGATGATAATAAAGGACGAGGAAGAACAGCCAACGATGAGCAGTGGATGCTAAATGGGGAGAAACTCGAGGTGGTAAAAGCGATTCAAATACCTAGAGTTACACTTACACCTAATATGAACTTTGTAAAACATATTGCCGAAAAACTCGCAGATGCAAAGTTACAGCTAATAGCACTTGGAAATCTCTTCCTCGGCAAAAAGCACGTTTATCACAGCACGAAATTTAAAATGTTTTGAAGCAACCGCCAAAGCGATAATGTGCTATGCAGGACAAGTCTGGGGTTACCAGTACAACGATGAGGTGGAGCAACTCTGCGGTTCTACATAAGGAAAATGTTTCAAGTCTCCCAACCAATACCCCAACATACGCCATTCGCCACTGGGCTCTACCCACTCACATCCAAACCCTGGAACAGCACTTGCTACCTATAAAACAAGGTGATGCATATACCAGAAAAAACAGATTGCCCAAAATCGTTACGGAACATTTACTTCGCTCCAAATCGCAATTCTTCTCGACATGGGTAACCCACTAGCTGGAAGCACAATATTCATTGGAATGAAAGTGACGTTCACGACTGGCCCAAAATGCAACAAACAATTATCCAGAGGAGGAAGTAGAAGCCAGAGCAAACCTTTACGAGAAAAGCAATCCAGAGTAGCACCCGAAACATACAAATTATTGAACCACAAACTTAAACGAACAAAATTATTTCAACGACATTTATGACTCCTTCAGCATATCACCAATATTTAGGCACGAGTTGGCAACTGCAAATCGCCTTAAATTTTATGCCACATAAACCGAATTTCTCTGTGTAATACGAAGACATGCCTATGCCCCATTCTTGCCTAAACGATTTGCTGGAGAGTCCTCATGTGTTTAAGCGGAAGAATAACGGCGGTTCGCTAATTTGAAGCTGGCACATTCACTTCAGGTTAACTAAAGACTCACACGAGATACCGGCGGAATATTATCAACGAGTATACTTGAAGGGGACGGCACTATCACTAAAGAAGACGATGTGGTATCTCGCGACAGACGAGCATCCTCGAAAGTGAGCTGAGTTTGGCAGACGGATATATTCATGCCGGTCTTTTTAACATATCTTTATATAATAATAATAATGCCGATAACTTCTGCTACTAAGCCACTGCACTTGCGATGTTTCCATATTGATCTGGTATCTGAGACGGCCCGGGAAACTGATTGTACCATTGAATTCAGCGACGGCAAAGACTGAACGATATAACGATCAAGTAATGTGGATACCATGTCGATTATCGATGCGTAAATCATTTTTTGTAGAATTTTTAATAATGTTGTGCGCCTATTCTTATTTAAGCGTGCATCGATCTCATGTTCAAATTTAATTTAAAATAGGAAGATTGCTACTACTACTAATGGGTTTCACAACACTAATAACTATTTAATCTGCATGTCAAAAAGAGTTATATTCAGGTCACAGTGATCTTCAAACCCAAATAGCATAATAATGGTGACAGCAGATACTGTCGAATTGAGGTTTTATAAACAGACTGTTTTACCATGACATACCCAAAACTGTTCAGATCGATTTATTAAAGAACGAAATTTAAATTTTTAATTTCTCATGAGATGGATTACCTAGGTGAGGTTGCAAATATATAATACTCTTCCGACATTTTTGAGTTCTTGTTTTACAATACTCTCTACCTATTATCTAGCCTTCAAATCAGGAAGGAATGAAGTCTGATGACAGGTATATAAGAAGGTTTGTGATTACTTATGATGCAGGAGTTGTGTGGAAACACATGTTTTGAAGTGGTTGTTAATTCTCATCCTCTATACTTATAAATCTGTAGGCCCGACTGACTGACAGACTGACAGACTATAGATCTAAGATTTGGCCTAGACCTTCGTTTAGTTACGCAGGCGCGCACTAAAGAACAAAATTTGGAGAAATTTCACCGCGAAATAGGTAAAAGCCAAGAAAAGTTTGTATGCAGCGTAAAAATGATGCGGACTAAGCTGATGATGCTTTGCTAAGAGCGCGAGAAAGTGAGTGAGAGAGCGAACGAATCACACAAATTAGTTATGTACTGTGTGCGTGTCTGTGTTTAATTTTTATAAGAACAAAAAAGGGAAAGTTAAAGTCGGCGTAACCGTCTTCGATATAACGCGTTACTCATGAAAAATGTTAAACGGCGTTCCTGCGTTCCTGAGGGTAAACATCCGAAAAAGTATACAACATTTTCTTAACTTCGCTATTTCTTCTCGATCTTGATGTAAATTTCAGTGATTTTAGTTGACCTAGTTTTTATGGGTTTTTAGCGACCTGTTTTTTAAAGCTTTACATCTATCTGGTTTGAGGTCGGAGTTATTGCTTATAGGTCTTATATTTGGGCAATTCTCTGATGTCGAATGCGACATTTGTACGCAATCAAACTGAAAAAACATGTCCCTAATTTTTTATTTTTTTTAAATGCGAATTTTATAGCTCTTGGTTAGCACTATAATCTGTGTTAAGATCGATTTTGGGCATTTGTTCATTTTCAAGATAATCACAAAATATGTAAGGCATTCGCACATGACACAGACAGAAGTCACTTTTCAAAAACTAGCTCAAGCACTGATTTCAGCGAAACATGATGGAAAGTTGTAATGCAATTAATTTTAAAATGTTATGTATTGATTGACTTAATAATGCATTTCGTTTGACTTCAAAATATTAAAGTGTATTTTTCAAATTGAATTTGAATCACTGTCGCAGTAATAATTATTCTTCCATCATAATTTTTTGTGGTTTCTGCTATAATGTGAAGCAAAAACTTACAGTTTGTTGCATTGCC
This sequence comes from Lordiphosa stackelbergi, assembly GCA_018904235.1. Classification (NCBI taxonomy): domain Eukaryota; kingdom Metazoa; phylum Arthropoda; class Insecta; order Diptera; family Drosophilidae; genus Lordiphosa; species Lordiphosa stackelbergi. The sequence continues at coordinate 7,559 of JAEIFU010003578.1, read as the reverse complement.
ATAGTTTGTCATGGTTCATATGCATTTATGTATACCCCTTTGTACCAGTTGAACGATTGTGGATGGCGAAAGTACACGTAATCTATACTACCTTTTTCCCAAAAATTAAGCAAATTTAATGTCAAAATGAGAGAAAAATTGCGCTAGCACGGCCGTGAAACCGAATATATCGAATTGGGTTGTAAAGTAAATGTAATATTACCGTACATAAGTTTAATTTAATTTTTTCCCTATGAAAATTCGATAAAATATTGTGTTTTTAACCACTTTTAATTTTTTGGCCCAGGTTGACCTTTTGGTGGAAATGCCCATATGTCGTTGGCAGGTCGTTGACAAAGAGGTCCAATCACGGATCCCTGCGGGACACCGCGTTGTATAGGCAAAAATAGTGATAGTGATTTGATATGACTGCAGAAATTTTACAGCTGCGTTTGAGAACCTATACAATTGTTTGAGTTTTGTACGCAGAATTTCGTGGTTGCGATAGTCCAAAAGAGTCAGAAATTGATTGGTTGTCATTAAAGAAATGTTCAGAGATCATAAAGGTATTTATTTGTTTTGCCATTAGGTTTTCGAGGACTTTGATAGAAAGGCAATATCGAAATAGGCATCATTTAAAGATTTTGGGATAGGAATAATTTTGGCAGCTTTCCATTGATCGGGAAATGTGGATGTTGTAAGGGCAGTATTGAAAGTGTAAGTTATGTATTGCAGAATGTGTGGAAGAATAATTTTAAAAAACTTCGGGCTTATATCATCAAAACATATGTTGACCGTATTTAAAAAAAAAAAAATAAAATAAGTTGGAATTTCACAAAGCTTGCAGCCGAAAAATGTACATATTACATATGTATACAAAGAAAAGTAACGGAACTATGGCGCTCAGATAATATTTTGGACTAAGCTGTTTTGCTAAGAGCGCGAGCATGAGAGGGATCACACTCACACAAATTAGGTATGTGTGTTTTACAAATATGCCATGGCTCTCTGAGACAGATGACAGCTGCTATATGTGTTAGAATGTGTGTGAAGAGCGGTGGAAGATGAAAAGGAGGGTGGGAAAAAGTGGCGAGCTGGTGAAGAGGGGGTTGGGAAAAAACTGGAAAGCTAATTTGAATTGAATTATAATTGCAGAGTGCTGATGCTGCTCTGAAATGCACATTTTTCACATAATATCGCAACACCCGAAATACACTATGTTGACGTGCGGGAGAGATATGTTTTCAGCATCCACTTGACTAACATATAATTCCAGAATTTTCGAGCGCCTAGAAAATTTGGTTTGGTCCTTTAGGACGGGATGGACGGGCAACAACACAATTTCTTAAAATCTTGGCCTCGTTAAAAGTCGCGGCGGGTTCAGCTAGTTCTTTATAGATACATCAATCCAGCATCGGAAATTAGGTCACACTGCAGGAAAACGGTCTACGAGTGTGCTCCCTTATTAATTTAACCGAAAGTCGGGTACTACTTATCTCAGTGAATCGATTGAAACAGACATAGTCACATCCCAAAGAAAGAATGGAATGAAAATACAAATAAGTTACTAAGAAATATGAACAAAAGAAAAGAGGGCCTGGCGAAAACAGTTTGAATAGAATACTTTATTTAGTCCACCTTTCAGTCCTGCACAAAATGTCGGTTCTTTTCTTACCATTGCCTTTCCCTAATGCCATGCTTTATGATTATTGTTATTACACTCATGTGTAGGTATTTCCTTTGAGTGTCTTCTTCCCAACAATTTTTCAACTTTTATGCTGCCCAAACTCATAAATAAAAGAAAAACCTGGCAAAATGCGGAGAGAGTAATCAAAAAGTGCGTGCTAACTAAATTGTTATTGCTTTCAAATGTCACGTATCATTATCATAATTTTTTCGCTTGACATTTTTAAGTAGCTGCCATAAATGTTTATAACTTTTTGGCACACAGAACGATTCTATTAACCCTGCCAGGCCTGATGGCCTGGTGCGGCCTCTTTACATTATTGGACCCCAGGGATGGAGCTGAAGGAAGATGCCTTCACCCATATACATGTAGGACACCTCTGCCGGCATTCATATTCATAATTTATGACTGCATTTGATTCCGGTGTTTAGGAAGAGGAATGTAAGCGGTACGACTGAAAAGCAAAACGAAAGACCTTGTTGCTTGGCGTTAAGTTGCAATTATGATTAAAACATTTTTAATAACAATCTGTTGTGAGTTTACACATGGTGGGAGAGAGTAAGATATGCGTGAAGCGATAAGTAAACGTATAAGGAGCAGGGGGGAGCAAATAGAAAGAACTCTTAAATGTGCCTGGATTGCTGAGTACAAAAATGTTTTTTCTTATTCGTCGCTGAGCAGGGGGACAAATAAGTTCAAATCCTTCCGTTTTTTTATTATTTTCGATCGATCATCAGACTGAAATTGGAACTGAAACAAAAACTTACTCAAGGTACATCGTTCGTTGCTTCGTCTACAATGATTTCAAAATTTAATACTTACACGCAGCGTACGAAGCTGACTAACCGCACGCACCACCGGCACATTAGCAACAAAGAAAAGAGAGAAAATAGCCAAATGTAAGCTAGTGACGTCGAACATTGATTGATAAAATTATGCAGTCTTAATAAAAAAAATTAAAAACCTCTCTTCACACTTAAGCCAATCTATTACCGAAATTAACTGTAACCATATATAGGTTCAACATTCTCCAATTTATAGTAAGTCGTAGTAGTAGTTCGTTAATTTGGTTTATCCTATCTTCAATTCATTCGTGTAACAATACTAAAGAACATTAAAAAGGCTTTGCAAAAAGCCGTCTGCCTATAAGCAGTTGATTAAAAATTCGGTTACATATAAATTATAAAATATATCCAACCCGACAATCGTTAGCAAAAACGGATCCGTTGTTGATATTTTCTCGAAGTTTTCTCTAACAAAGCTATTGAGAATGTGTTCCGTTTTTGGTCCGAAAAAGTATTACCTGTTGCTCAATTTGTGGTATTTCGAATCCCTTTCGGCACTTTTACGATAGCGAAAACGGATCGAAAACTGAATCGCTTACAATGCGTTTTCACTATCGAGAAACTGTCGAGAACGGAAAAAGTGCTGTAAGCACTTTGCGATAATTGATAACAATCTTTTGTTTCATTCCATTTTGTTTCCCATAACAAACTTTTTAATTTTGTGTGTTTATTTATATGATTTTATTTTTGTTTTATTAAATTTTTGTCACATTTTTGGCAGAGAAAAAATAACTATCAGGCCTGTTCCCGTTTTCGATTCCGATCAAATAATGCGGAATCGGAATTGCTAATAGTACTCGCATCCAAATACCGACTGTGTCCTTCGGCTTTTAACTTCAAAACCCCATTTACCCTCATTCAACCCTCTTGGTGATAAAAAGATTCACCCAAATTCTTTAATCGTCTCTTAGATATCACAGCACTTATAATTCCGCATCAATCGAATTCGGAAACGGGAACAGGCCTGTATATAAGCAAAATTTTTATTCTCTTTGCTTACTTATTGAAATTTTTTATATCTGCGAAATATTGGCATAGATAACTATTTATGTCCACTTTTGATAAAAAAAAAAAACATCGGACAAAGAAGGCCCACAAATCCCAGATTTCCGACTTGATGAGGGTTTGCCGACCAATAGGTTTTACATCGGTCTGCAATGTGATCACACCCTGTCGTACAATGTCCGGCAAAGTATTGTCTTCCGCCTCATAACGTGGTGTGGACATTTCATTCGAAGCATTGCGCTGTGCCTCCTCTAGAAATTTTTCGGGTGGAATATAACATAAAGATACAAAAAATGATATAATTTCATATCAATTTTAGGCCGATATAACAAAAAATATCAAATTGATATTTTAGAAATTTCAAATCGATATTTTTAACACATCATAATATCATTTTTAATATCATTCTTAAACTATTTAATATCAATTTACATGAACGACATTATTTTGGATCAGAATGACATTATTTTCTTGTCAAAGCGAAATGAAAATATTGATATTTTTGTAAAGTTCATTTTAATCAGGTGAATATCAGCATAAATTTGGTTATTTTTTCTCTGTGTGGGTATAGGTTTAAGTTCGCTATTGCGAGTTTTCGAAGTGCTTCTCCGCGCAGCTTCCCCGCTCGTCGCCCAGAAGAAAACCCGTCAGCACCCTTTGATTTAAAAGCCCCGCTTATTATGCTGGTTTTGTAACGAGTTGCCTCTTTGACATAGGGAGCTAATCTGTTCCAGTCCATGCCATGGAATACAAGTTGGATCTCCTACTTTGCGAGAACTGGTTGGTACCATGCAAGCAGTCGATGCTTCCGAAAAATTTGACATGTTGCCCAAAAGTGGATGACATCTTCCTGTTCTGCAAGGTCACAAAGGCTGCAATCTCAGATGTGCTATGCCTGTGTGGGGTATAGTTCAGGTTCATCATCTCAGTTCTGGCTTTGAAATAGATGAGATCGTAGTTGCGTCATATCGGTCTTGAAAGTAGTAAAGCGCCTTCTGATTCAGGATTAGTTGTCTGTACACTCAGAAAAAAGATTTTCCTTCAATTTTAGGAAAATGGATTTTATTACCTAAAATCTTATTTTTGGCAATAATTTCCTTAAATAAAGGGCATTTTACCTAAAAAATCTGTTTTTAGGATAAATTTTTTTAGGAGTCCTTTGCCTTAAAATTATGTCATTTTCCTAAACTTTGCATTATTATTTAAAATCGGAGGAGTCACAGAAATCTCTTCCAACCAATTTCCAACCTAAACCAATTCTCGTCTAAGAAATCTCTTTCATTGGTTTCAAATCTCTCGTGTTTTTTGGGAGATTTAGCTACAATTCACCACCCAATAATTTTGACAAGTAAAACTAATTTTGGAACTGTAAACAAAATTATTTTCTGGATAGGTGCATAAATGAATAAACTATTTAATTAGTTTGAACATATTGAAATTTGCGTTTCAATAATTATGAGAAAAACAACCAAAGTCTTTAATGTTAATCGGCAACCACATCAGTAGCGCCGTTTAGCGATTGTAGCTCCATCTGGTCGGCAGCCAGCGCATTAAGGGCTGGAGAGTTACACTTCATGTTTGGCTCAAAAAATATTTAAATTTTAATTTTATTTATGAAAAAATGTGAATACAATTTGAACTATAATTTGAAAATCATCATAAAACATTTACCACAATCAAAAAATTTCAGTTTAACATCAAATTAACCTATAAGTTAAATTAGGAAATTTTTTTTGAGATGCAGCCCTGTTTTTTGATGGAACTTTAATTGGAACAGCTTCGTTCTAACTAGATTTTCAAATAAGAAAATGAAATCTCTTGAAGTTCTGTGACACCGACGAATTTTCTTCGAGCAGTTGCAAACCAACTGAGGTCAATATTATTAAACAAATATTTACAAGTGGTTATTTACGTTAAGAATAAATATATTCTATACATTTACGAATAATAATAGGTAATATTTACTATGCCAATTTAAATTATTCAATAATATTAAAAAATTTGCAAATGTTCATATATAATTTTTCAAGCTGATTTCCACCATGAAATACGTATATGTCAATATATGGCAATGGTTTGAGATATATTAATTAATCATAAACACAAAAAATAAAAAAAAAAGTACGCTTTTCATACGATATGAATAATTCAATTTGGTTGTGGTTAAACTTAGTTTTGCCACTTTGGTCACACTACGCCACAAAAATCGCTTGTCATGCGGACTGTTGTCATTTTCACAAGTAAATATATTTTTGTTACGTGAAATAAGGAAGTGGCTAACAATAATACATGTACATGGATTGGAACAAGAAGAAGTACATAAAATGAACAATGCACCTTATGTTATATTATTATTTTCCATTTATATGTTTACGGTCTGAAAAAAATCAAACAACACCAAACATTCCTCATACATTAGATGCTATTAATGGATTGCTCTGTAATTCCGCAGTATGGTAATGCATACATACATTTGTGTTTTTTTAGTTCTTACACTTCCCGACCGTGAAGATTGGACTTTTCTCCATGCTGTTCAAGGTGCACTTTAAGTTAATATGTGAAAACGGGAAAGTTTTGTGGACAAGTGCATTATTTAATAAAACAAACAAAATGAGTTATTTTATTTCTTAACTATATATAGGCATTTCAAAAAGTGCAGAGACATAAAAAATTAAAGTGTTTAAAAACACTGCCAGTCAATTTTCATAATGAAACAATCAATTAAATTTATGTAAGCTAATCTAACATTTACTAATAACTTAATTTGTATATATTTAGTTTCACAGCCGTGCTAGCGTGATTTTCTCATTTTAACATTAAATTTGTAATTTTTGGAAAAAAGTGACTTTATATTACATGTACTTTCACTATCTAAAGCATTTCTGTTGATTTCAAAGGCTATAAAATGCTTAAAAACCATGAGAAAACTATTATTTTATTGACTGTAGTTTAGCCACCTGTAAAAACCCATAAATATGGTGATGGCATCACGTTCGACATGTCACGTATCGACAGAGATAAAAATTTCTTACAAAAATGTACTCAATTTTTAAATCAAACCATTTCAAAAAAATATTCATTCTAGATATTAAGAATATTTGGGATTAGTTGTTGTGTTAGATTTCACTAAGCTTTGTCTTTATATAGCTGCTCGCGGAAACCACTTCTGTTTTGTCGTTCGAGTGCTTCCAATTTTGTCGTATTTTGGAAACCGAATTTCGTTTGATATAAAACTTTCGTATAAATTAAGAACAATTGCAAAAACTGTATTATTCAGCTATTAGTCATTCAAATTTTTTTAAAATTTTCCGTTTATCAAAATAATACGACGATCACGGTTCGACAGAATGGAAATGCCCATATAAATTATTTGGATATTACCATAAGTTATGGTTATGTTCTTACTACAAAAAACTTAAATATATAAAGGCGGCTATTGGCGGCAAAAAAATGTTGACATTTCATATTAACAATTAAGAATATATACCTTTCAAAATTTGTGGAGGTCAAAATATTACCTAAAAGCCAATTTATTGTGACGAAAGAATTTAAACCTTTCTATTAAACGATGCGGAAACTTCAAATCGTTTGGCTGGTGTCAACTTCCATATAAAAAAGAGATTGAAGTGGAAAGCTATCGTAAGATCAGAACAGGCCTCTACGCTCGATGAACTCAGACAAACTAAAATTTCCGTTCATGCCCATCAAATCGAAGGCCACCGCTAACCCGGTAATTTCAAACAGCTGATTCAATTCCGTTGGGGTGGTGGCGAAAAAACTGATATTAATTTTCCCGACTACCCTGCGTCGAATGTCAAACACTCAGCTCGACAAAAATCGTCGATTGGCATAATTTTAAACCTGGTTGGAATTTTGCATTACCATGACTATGCGTTCCATATGTCTACAGAAGTCACAAATATTTTGCAAAAAATTAACCTTAAATTCAAATGCAAACCGATATTTGCGCAATATGACCGTTCACATTTGGTGGTATTTTGATAGAGGTGGTGTTTTCCGGCGTTGAATATCACATATGTGCA
>JAEIFU010003577.1:0-26781 GCA_018904235.1 Lordiphosa stackelbergi | reverse complement strand
AAGGGGATAATGAAGTTGTGCAAATGTATGTAACAGGGAGAAGAAACATCTCCCGACCCTATAAAGTATATATTCTTGATCAGCATCAATAGCCGAGTCGATTTAGCCATGTCCGTCTGTCCGTCTGTCCGTCCGTCCGTCTGTCTGTATGAACGCGTCGATCTCAGAGATGGTAAGAGATAGAGGTTTGACATGTATGGGACAAATGCTTCTTTTATCTGTACGCAGATCAAGTTTGTTTTCATATTTATTTTGCCCCTCCGCCCCCGCAATTTGGAAAAAACGTTATATTTCCCACAGTTTTGAAGGTAGACGATTCGTACCTTTAGAGATAGTTATTGTAATTAACATAAATAAAATCGATTTGCCGAAATGATAAAATCAGATGAACGGTTCAAAAAAGTTATGAGCAAAAAAGCGAACCAAGCATCCCCACACCACCCCCACCCACCCTAAAAAATGTTGCATACTTTTCGGATGGTCACCCTTAGGAACGCAGGAGTACTATTATACATGTTTACCCACTTGGAATTGCTTTTTTGGGCCTTTTATTTAAAAGAACTATTCAGATTATTTTGTCAACGTGGTGAGTGTCAACAAAATTCCCTTTTGTCAATGGAAACGGCAAAATAGATGCCAGTGGGCTAATTTTATGACAGATCAGTTCTATGGTCTGTGTACTTTATAGAGAGCAGACTAAGGAAATCCAAGGCAGAAAGCCGGCCAGGAACAGAACAAAGGCAGAACCGGAATTTAAAACTTATTTTTACAGAATTTTAAATATTTGTTAGCTTAAGGGAGATTGACTTTTAAGCTTAGTACTCAGACAAACTAAATCGTCCGCTAGCTAAATTGACAACTTATTCCGATGGGTTACCCAGCGGACGATGCAGTGTGACTGTTCAACGCCAAAATACCACCCTTCATCAAAATACCACCAAATGTGAAACGGTCTTACTGCTCTGATTTGCTTGCATTTGAATTTAGTTAATTGTTTTTGCAAATATTTAGGGATTTGTGGAGGATATATGGAATGTAGAAGTCATGGGCAATGAAAATCTTACCATTGGTTTCAAATTATGCCAATCGACGATTTTTGTCGAGCTTTGCGCGGGTGGGTGTCGGAAAATTACAAACAATTTTTTTCTGCTACCACCCCATCGGAATTGAATCAGCTGTTTGTGCCTGTCAAGTTAGCGGCACTACGATTTCCGATGGGTATGAACGGAAATTTTAGTTTGTCTGAGTTCGACCGAGCGTAGGAGGCCTGTCGGAATTTTACGAAAGCTTTCCGACACCCTTTTTTTTATGGAGTTGACACCCAGCTAAATCGATTTAGTTTGTCTGAGTACTGGTCTGAGCAAAATATGTTGTGGGCGACGAACCGACGCGATTCTTACCAAATTTATAAGCCAACTTATTCAGAGCTTAACGTATTTTCTCAAGAACTGAACATATTTTTTATAAAAAATTACTAGAAATATTTGGGTGGAGAAATACGGCTTCGAATTGCGCATACCATTTACAATTTTTTTTGTCATTTCTCTATGAATAGTTCAAACTAATGAAGGCGGCCAAACAATAATGGATCGTTTTCCCGATTGAGTTTATTTGTCAAGAAAAAATGTCATTAGTGTTTAAACGTGCGGTTGCTGGAGAAAGTCGAGTGTAAACTACTATAGAAACAAGTAGGACCGTTGCACTTGACAACGAGAGCGGAAGTTAAAGTCGGCTCTAACCGACTTCGATAAACCCGTTACTCATGAAAAAAACATGTTTAACAGTGCTCCTGCTTTCCTTAGGTGACCATCCGAAAAGTATGCAACATTTTTTAGGGTGGGTGGGGTGGTGGCGGGGGGGCTTGGTTCGCTTTTTTGCTCATAACTTCAGAACCGTTCATCCGATCTTTATCATTTCTTCGGCAAATCGATTCATTTTGCTAATTACTAACTATCTCTCGAAAGTACGAATCGTCTATCTTCAAAACTGTGGGAGATATAACGTTTTTTCCAAATTGCGGGGGCGGGAGGGGCGTGGCCAAAATTTGAAACAAACTTGATCAGCGTACAGATAAAATAAGCATTTGTCCCATACATGTCAAACCTCTATCTTTTACCATCTCTGAGATCGACGCGTTCATACAGACAGACGGACGGACGGACGGACGGACGGACAGACGGACATGGCTAAATCGACTCGGCTGTTGATGCTGATCAAGAATATATATACTTTATAGGGTCGGAAATGTTTCCTTCTCCCTGTTACATACATTTGCACAACTTCATGATCCCCTTTTACCCATTTTTAATGGGTACAGGGTATAAAAAGTGAGAAAGTCGGTCAAGCCCGACTATAACATACTCTGTACCTCTCCTCTCTCTCTCTCTCTCTCTCTCTCTCTCTCTCTAAGATTGTGCGGCTTTGGTTGTGAAAGGGTGGGTGGTGGGTGGCGGGGGGTGGCGGGGAGTGATTCACTTATTTGCTCATAACTCGAGAACCGCTCATCCGATCTTTATCATTTCTTCGGCAAATCGATACATTTTGCTAATGACTAACTAACTCTAGAAGGTACGAATCATCTATCTACAAAACTGTGGGAGATATGACGTTTTTTCCAAATTGCGGGGGCGGAAGGGGGCGTGGCAAAAATTGAAAAATAAACTTGATCTGCCTGCAAGTATAAGAAGCATTTGTCCCATACATGTCAAACCTCTATCTCTTACCATCTCTGAGATCTGTTTGTTCATACGGACGGACAGACGGACGGACAGACGGACATGGCTATATCGACTCGGCTGTTGATGCTGATCAAGAATATATATACTTTATAGGGTCGGAAATGATTCCTTCTCCATGACACATTCACAAAAACTAAAAAAACCCTAACATACGAGTAACAGAGTATAAAACTTATTAGCATACTGGTTTTCCGTGTCTCTGATCGCCCCTAACCTCTTAAGTCTTATTCTAGGTGAACCAGGGGCCGGGACAACACACATGGTCATTGGGTGGATAAAAAAGAGCGGGCTCATTTAGCACTTGTTTTTGTTGCAAAAGAGAGCAGTATAAGCTCGTATTTTCCCCCGGGCGGTGTTCAATGTAAAAATCGGAAAAAAAAACTTTTGGAACTCTGTATTAAACTCTTAGAAAGTGAATAGAGTTGGAGGATAATCCAAATATTATTTTATTTATGTTTCTGTCTAGACCTAAACACCAAATTATGTAAACTGAATGTGTGTAAATTCTCAGGTCACAAAATTTATTTTCGGATCATAGTACAAATTTCATAAATTTGTTTCACTCTTGACTCTAGAATACTAACGTATTTCCTTACCTGCAAAAAAAAAAAACAAATGATAAATTGTAATAAAGTTTAATTATTATTTTTAGTTTCAATCATATCCTTGAAAACCATTACTCCTTGTGGTGCAAACGCCTTTACAAGATTCACCACACAGCACGCTTCATTAGCCATGCCCAGGCAATAATCCAATAAGTAAGCACAAATTAAAGCATTTTCATAATCCAACAATTACACCAAAGACTTCCTTTATCTTTCCCCCCTCTCGTTTCCACCCCTGTTCATTCATTTTGTGGTGTTAATTAGAAATTTGTGCTTGGAATGAATAGTAGGCTGGGTCATCATCATCAACGGTTTAGTTCCGAACACTTCAGAAATTGTATTCCATAAAATGAAATTTAAGTATCAAAGGAAACACAGGACATTGAAATCAATTAAACACACAATTCGACACGTGGCTGCTGGTAAGTTAAAGGCAAAGACAAAAACTTTTCGCCCCTTCTTACGCTCCTTTCAAAGGCTTCGCTAAGGCCTTCTTCTATTTAGGCTCTACTCCCCTGCGTCCCTATCATCAGGCCTATCTGGTTTGTGGTCTTCATCATCCTGGTTTCTATATGGGATATTGCCCACACTTTTATCACTGCTCGATATGCTCGAATCCGTCTACTTTGTACTCTGGCAGTTCTACAAATTTGTGTGCCCCTTGCGCATCTTCCATGAGCTCGAGGAGGCGGAACCCACCCAAATAGATCCAGAGAAGGAAATTTGGTATGAAATCTGAAGCGCTAGGCAACTGAACAACAACTAAATTGATTGATGATGATGATGGAGATTTTTTGCGCTTGTTACCTGCTCAATTGTCACACAATTTTCGCATAAATTACTAAATAATTTAAAGACATCCGAATCCTACTTAGCTGGCGGCAAAGTCAAGGTAACCAAAAATCCTTGACAGCAGAACGAAATTTATGGCCAAGTGGAAGAGGAGGAGCTTACTATCAGCCAATTGAGTGTCGTTGAAATGCCTTGTAATTGCGTATTAAAATTATACACCGGGGACCATTTGTTTGAATGAAATGTAGCCATGTCGTCTGTAAGCTAATTGGAGTTGTTGTCGTATCGCATTTTATGCAAAGTAATTGAAGAGTTGGCAGTAAGGAGGGGAAGGATGGTGAGAAGAAGCACACCACTGATAGTTCCTTCTTAACTAGGGGAAAGGTTTTAATTTTATGCTTGATAAGATAAATGGGCGGAAATAAATGTCAGAAATCGGAGTTGAACAGTAAACGAGTTGGGTTAGCTTAATAGTTGTTGCGATAACAGTCGGACGCTCGATTGATGTATGACAAAACCAAAGTTAGTCCGCTTAGAAATTGGGAAGAAACTGGAAATTAGAAGACCAAATGGATAAAAACAAGACACAGCTACCTTTATGAACTTTGATAAGGGGCAAGGGTGGGGCCTTGGACTGAACACGATTGGAATGGCGTCTTAACTATTGAATTGAATCTAGCATTTGCCTAAAAACATGTGACCACTTGTAATTCTCAAGTTGTTATTCTTAAGTTGATATATATAGGAGGGGCTACTAAAATGTGGAGTTTGAGTATGTTTTAAGTCAAATCGCAGTGCATATGCATTGATTTTATTACAACAATTGGGAAAGTCGGTCAAGCCCGACTATAATATACTCTGTACCTAGAGTAGGAGCAGTTTGCTGGCTCATCTCTACGTTTCTCTCTCTCTCTCTAAGTTTGTGGTAGGGTTGTCGATATTTCTCAAAATATCAATATCGATAATATCAAAAATCAAAATTTTCAGTATCGATATTTGATATATCGCCTTCAAAAACATCGATATATCGATATTATCGTTATTTTCTAAAGCTTAAGAAAACGGAAAAGCTTAAAAGGAACGTTTTCACCATAAAACTGCTAGTGACGATTTCTAGAGACCGGTTTATCTAATCTTTTTAACAGTTTCCAATAGTTTTCTGAAACAACAATGTACATTTTTCCCTAAACCTTCAAAGCGTGTACTCAAAGGAGATACAAATTTAGTTGCGCACATTACTTCGTATAAGAAAGGCTTCTGTTCAAAATTGTTCTGATTTCAAAGCAGTTCAAACGTGTTTTTTTCATGTGAAGTACAGTACAGATTATAATCTAAGCATAATTATGCTTAAAAAAATATCAAGTGAAGAATTTATGAGAACCAGCCTAATGTGTTCTCCTTCGGGTGTCTGTAAGTCAGCGATTTCGCTATTTACATATAAACAATTTAAACGCTTGCCGAAGCTGAGGCCAAGAGAGTAAAGTATCGAAATGCTCTTTCATACATCACGAAACAATTCATCCGCACTAGCTCTCCTATAAGCTATTGGGTTCATGACGATATCTTCAATGATCTTAATACGAACACCTAATATTTATTCTGCATCCATTCGTGTATGATTAGTTCTTGAATGCGATTTTAATTTTTTCAATTTCAATTTATTTTAGCCCAGCGCTACAAGAACAAGAGATTGACTTATATTTAAAGCGCTAGTCACATGAGGTTGAATAATAGTAATTTTTGATTCAAGAACTAAAAACTAACTTATACTATTACAATGAATATAGGGGGGAAAAAACACAGAGAAGTTATCATTATTACAAATTATGACAGGTTTTCACAATAAATATAATAATTTAATTATGTGTGTGTGTATTTTATGTAATTTAAATTTTTACTTAAAGACTTTATTCTGTATTCTGTAAATGTTTTTTAAGCTGAGCTTGAAACTGCGGGATGCTTCCAATAGTTTTGACATTATAGGGCAAGTCATTCCACAGACGAATGGCATTAATAAAGAACTGCCTCTCAGAGATTAACATTCTAACTTACCAGATGATTTATCGGACTAGCCATATAATTTGCTCCTATTACCATGGTAACTTTTCTGATATATCGTTTATAAGAATATCGATAATCGCCAATATCGGCATACAAAATATCATATCGGAATAACCCATATCGTCCAACAAAAATATCGATATATCGATAAAATATTGACAACCCTAGTTTGTGGTTGTAAAAGGGTGGGAGAGGGTACCAAAGGTACATAGAGTATATTAAGTTTGTGCAAAAGTAAACAACAGGGAGAAGGAATCATTTCCAACCCTATAAAGTATATATATCTTGATCAGCATCACCAGCCGAGTCGATTCAGCCATGTCCGTCTGTCCGTCCGTCCGTAAGAACAATCAGATCTCAGAGATGGTAAGAGATAGATGTTTGACATGTATGGTACTAATTCTTCTTTTACTTGCAGGCAGATCAAGTTTATTTTCAATTTTTTGCCACGCCATCTCCCGCAATTTGGAAAAAACGTCATATCTCCCACAGTTATTTAGATAGATGATTCGTACCTTCTACAGATAGTTAGTCATTAGCAATATGTATCGATTTGCCGAAGAAATGATAAGGATCGGATGAGAGGTTCTCAAGTCATGAGCAAATATGAGCGGGCTTCACCGACTTTCTCACTTGTTTTTTCTGTTTATGCATAATTTCAGAGCAGAAGTGGACCCAACATTCACCCCCGACCCAATAATACTTTTATATATTTTGTAACTTTGCTCAAGATTATAAGGTTGCCCCAAAGTTTGCAACGCGTAACTTTGTCCGTCCGTCTGTCATTTTTCTACGCCATCTAGTTTCTCAGTTTTAAAGCAACTCGAGCTGAAACTTTGCGAGAGTCTTATGTTTTTTGCACAACTGCTATATATCGTCGGAACCGACCGGATTGGATGACTATATCTTAAAGCTGCCATAGGAACATTACTAATGGGTTTTATGTTGAAAAATTTGTTGATTTTATAGCTTGTGTTTTAAAACTCTGATATATTAAAGCATTTGCAAAAAAAAGGACAAACGAAGTTAACTTGGCCTTCTCGTTTTACTTACTCTGGGGGATTTGAACTCCCGGCCCTTGCACTGAAACTCGATTGGTTTTGGTTTGGTTTATTTAATATTCCAAGAACACAAGGCATAGTACTTAAAAATAAGTCACGGAATAAGAATAATAATTTGGGATTTTTTAGCTGACCTCGAGCCATCTAAAAAATCCCAAATAAAAAACATAGGTCGCTTCCATAACACCATAATAATAATAATTATAATAATAATATTAATTATAATTATAATATTAAAGAATAACAATGATTGTTATATTTGATATTTCTATTATTTTGATTTAAAAGATTAAGGGCCGATTTTTTGTTCTCCCATAGTCATCAATTTTACACTGATATTTGTTTTTTGTTATTTCATAGTAAGCAACATATGATACAGAATACAGAATAACATTATAAGAGAGTGGGAATCATTTCTGTTATTTGAACCGCTCCCACTAGACTTAAGCACTTGCATTGTCATAGTTATGTTCAGTTCTTCTATACCAATTAAACCATTAACTTGCACTGGCTGTGCTGTTCCCTGCGGTCTGGGTATCTATTCCGACACATGGACATTCCAACAGTTAGCTTATGTGACAGAAAGCTCTATGTAGAAGATGTGAAATCGGCCTTAAATTAAGTTAAACTATAAATAGATTATGCCTTCAGATAATAATTTAATTTAATTTTGAAATGCGTTGCACTCCTTATGCTCTTAATGTTATGAGGTAGATCATTCCAATAGCGGACTACCTGAATTAAAAATAGTTTTTCACAAATTGCGAGTTTTACCCATTTGCAAACTACGTTGTTGGTCCTTTTTGATGACACCAGCTGTACTTCGACTCTTTATTTTTAGCGTATTAATATTCTAGGTGTGGTGTAAATCCAGTCTTCTAGGCTAGTGTAAAAATTTTTATGAGCACAGCTACTAATACGATATCTTCGATCACGAATAAATGCATATCTTGCAATAGAATTGAACCACTTTTAGTAATTGCATACTGCCAGCATTACGAGAACCATAAGTTTCTCTTCCATAAAAAAGGGGTGGAATAAGGCATGATTTTGCAACCAGAAGCCTAACATTAAGAGGGATGAGATTTTGTGTGATAGACTGTTGTCTTATAATTCCGTATATTTTTCCAGTTGCTTTTGCAATATGGATACACCACGTAAGAGCTGTGTTAAATTGGATACCAAGGTTTTTGGGGACACCTCGTGGAAACGGTAAGAACCCGGAAGATCGTGTTTCGGTAATTACTGCCTGTGATTTGATTTTAGACGGCTCCGACACGGCACGAGGGTAAGGCAAGGCCTCTAAGACATTACTTGTATAGCATCTGCCTTAAGGCACAAACCCATGTTTGCTTGCTTATAGTTCTCAAGTTCGAATTCATCGCTATTGTTATTTATATCGAAATTTGCGCACGATTCGTGTAGATTTCTTACATTTAGCATTCAGCATTTGTAAGTCTAAACCAGGGACCGGTAAAACACTTCTGCTCATTAAGGGTTTCGTGGGTGTGTTCAGCAGTGTAAGCTTGTATACTGTCTGTGTGTCGACGTCGCGATGCGTTCCTGCCGCAAAGGGCTGATGTATACACAGTACATAAGAAAGTGCCGGACTCTGATCCAAACGTTCGTTTAGAAATACCACATACCAAGAGTGACAAACAGTTTTCTAAACATTTTTCGTTTAGAATTTCCGCTCGTCTATGTTAAACAATATCCAAACTTTAATATAGAAAACCTAAGCGTTCGTGAAAGCGATAGAAAAATGTAGAAGGTTTTTGGAAAATATGCTGATTTTGTAATATCGTGTAGATTCTGTTTTTGCCCAAACAGCTCTTAATTTTTGTACATTTGCGCTTAGATTTTTCTTTCTGCACGTCGCGTGCAGTAGCGTGTGCAATTTAGCAGGGCAAAATACGTTTCGGTTATTCGATTCTACACGCGCCGTGGAGCCAATTTTGTTTTCCCGTGTCGTTTGGAAACGTAAAGCTAGTTATTGTGGTGGTGCAAATCCGAAGCAAAAAATGATGTAACTTGCATGAAACTTCAATAGATCGGGTGGGCGCATTACGCATGTAGAATCTTTTGCGTGCGTAAACGATATGATTTATGGGAATTAATGGGGAAAAAACCTGTTAGGAGTTGCCTTCAACTCGAATTAAGAAGAAAATTTGCTCAAAAATTTTGAATACAAAAAATATTCTTTAAAATTTGAATTGAGCACAATTCAACTCAACTCAACCAAAACACTGCAGTTAAAGCATGTAGCTATAAAACTGGGCAAACGTTGTTCGTTGAGTGCTGAAAGTCCAGGGTTCGATTGTGTGTTTTTTCTGACAGACTCATGAACCAAGACGGGTGTAGTATATAAGTTGGATTGTACAGCGATGTCTGTGATCCTATGGAAAATGGTCGGAGCAGCAGCATTCAGCTCCAATCCAAAGATAACCCGCTTATAACCCTATTCAAAATCGATCAAATTTTTTTCCAGTTGATTTAGAAAAATATTCTACAAAGCGAAACCAAATCAGCACAAGTCTTGATTACGAGTTTTCAAAAAATTTCCGAACATTGTATTACAAATGAGACATTCAGTTCTTACACTGTATTTGGTAACGTTTGTCCTCATTTTGAGTCCAACTTTCTCTGATTTTTCCTCTGTATACCGAGTATAAAAATGAGAACTTCACTTTTCATTTGGACTACTCGAGAGTGCATTATGGAAATGATTTCTAAAGCCTTTTGCCAATTATGAGGCTATTTGCGACCACTCGCCTTAACTGTCATTAATGCCGCAAATTAGCCAAAAGGCGGAGAGGGAGGCGGAGGGTGGCGAGCAAGAGGTTTTAGGTTACATCCACAGCTCAACTAATAACTTCTGCTTGCGTGAACAGCCCGTAAACCAATTTCTCTTGTCTGTGCTTTCATTAGCGGTGCCCGAATGATCCCCACTCTAGCCCCGCCTCACCCATGAATTTGGCCTTGGCGCTGATTAAACGCTGATTAGTGCATGCGTATAAATTGGGGTCAGGTGGTGGAGTTAAAGTCGCCAGCATCACTGATGGCCAGATTTGTTAATTATGCACGTTATAATTAATGTTCGTTGCTAGCTTCAGCTCTCCACCGGGTCTCTCTGGCTAATTGTCAATAAATTCGCCTGCTCAAAACATCATTTCCCACTCTCTCATCCCTTTCAAGCTGTCATGCTGGCTGTCAGTTGTGCTTAATGCTTAAATGAAATCTAATCACGTTCTAATTTCAGCTAAGTATGACAGCAAATTGTGTGACCCGTCCTTGCACCGACTGTGTTTCGCTTTCAGCTCCTCTCTCTTCCCTTTTGTATTTCATTTCCGGCATTTAAGTGTGGAACTGTGTTTTCTTGGCCCTCAGCCAGCTAAACAGGGTGAAATTTACATTCATTAAAGAAGTTGCAGAAATGGGTACAATTTGATGAATTTTCAGGAGCAAGTCTGTAAGAACAACTTCTTTCTGCTTTTTCACCTTTTCAACCCACCTGACACGCTCACACAACGTAATCGTTACAAAGTTAAACAAACACAAATAGATTAGTTCAAAGTTCAGGCCGTTGTTTCCGAATGCCAAAAGTCAAATTGTGTCAACTGCTTGGGTGCCAAAACACACACAGGATGGATACCAAAAAAGAAGAAACAATCCCAACATGTCAAGGTTGGCAACCAGCAGGCGACAAGCCAAACAAATTGCCTTTGAGTCAGACGATTGACGACTACAGAGGGGGGGAGAGTCAGGCGAATTGTGTTTGGTCTTTTGATTTAGTGGCGGCTGTCGAGAAGGTATAAAATTTTGCTTATTGAAATGCCTAATCTTTGAGTTGGGTCAGTACAGGTAGCACATCAGTGAATCAAAATGAAGCCCGAACTGGAATCGTTTTAAAAAATTGACTTGTTTAAATTTAAAATCGAGCCAGGAACCGACTTTATAAAATGTTTCAAAAATTCTATTATTTTTGGTTTTAGTTTTAAAATATCAAATACCAAACACACTCGCGGTTTTACCCTTATCATATCGATTTTTCACTATGTTGCTCCATCGCAAACTCCCGACAAATCACTGCAGAGACTGTCTCATTGCAAGTCTCATAACTCGTTATGAAAATTCTGCCCCAGAGGTTGCGAAAACTATTTCATTTTCAAATTAGCAAACTGTTTTTTACTCCCTCAGATCCGCCACGAGTCCTTCTCTGCCCTGCTTAAAAATTGAGTTAATTAGTACTCGACAACTACAACAACAACTGAATTGAGCGCGAAACAACAGCAGCATCATTCTCCTCCCTCAACCCCTTTTTCACTCTGAAAATAGTTGCAAACTACATACCAGCCACGCCCACTTTCTGACATCTACTACCTCCAAAATGTATGCAATACACAAATGCTCTTGAATTAAGCAATTAGGCAGCTCAAAAGTTTGGCAAAAAAAAAAATTGGAATTGAAATTAACAGGAATCCGAGCGACAGTTGCGTAATGCGTCCAACGCAACTAATTGACGCGTATCGTTAACGTCTTTTTTGCCCCTACTTGGACTTTGGCGGAGTAATTGCAATTGCTGAAATACCAGAGAATCCAGTGAACCAAATCCAATGAAACGAAACGAAAGGAGCAAGGACGAAGCATAAATACGGCCAATAAATTGAATTTATTTCGGGTACAACTCACTCCACACTTACAATTTGGGCATTAGCTGCCCTTAAGCCGGAGGGTTGGCACATCCCGAGACTTGCCTTGGTGAACGTTGATCGATAAATGCAAAATTTTACAAATTAAAAATGCTGAATTTTTTTGGTGAATCGAACTTTTAAAGCAGCCTATACGTTTTCAGATGAACAACAATATTTGTGAGACGAAATAGAAAATCTTCAGGAAATTATTCTTACGGTAAGAATCTAAACTTTTACAGCGAAATCTTTAATACATTTCTTGCCAATTTTTGTACTCTAAAACATATCGAATTCTATTAAAACTTAAATCAGAGAAATACTAAATTTAGTTGTATTTCAGATTGATTTTAAAGCGCTTTGCTCTTAAAACTTAGAGATGGCTTTGTTTTTATTTTCTCGAATTACGCATGAATCAATTTTAAACTTAAAGGCTTAAGAGAGAGAATAGAAGAGGCAAGGCATAAGAGAGAAGAAGTTATTTCAAGTATTCATAAAACAATATTGAGAGACAAGATTTTAAATATACCTACTTCTCGTTACTTCACAACTGCCTATATGGCATAACGAAACAAATTTTGTTTCAAGTCAAAGTGAGCAATAAGAACATTGTTCTAAGATTACGTAATACCGAACTAAGACAGCTTTCGAGAACTTTTCAAGCTCGGCTTTCGATTGTAATAACGTCTGTAAAGTGGCGGAAGGAACTCAGAATGCACGCCACCACGATAATCGAAGGAAACTGTCTACATGACCTCAATTTTTGAACGACTTCGACGTGGTTTTTTTGGTTGGGCTCGCTTTTGGCACCATATTCGCTCGATTGTTCGAATGTTATCGGACTCCTAAGCGTAGATCCATATCTCATCTACAGTTATTATGCATTCAGTCAGAAAGCATTGTTTTACAGATGCTAACAGTTTGGTCATTTTGTGATTTTGGAACCATTCGAGATTTGACTCTTCTCAAGCTCAATTCGTCACTTAAAATCGACTGCACCGATCCGAACTACCATTTCTTTGATTTTAATGATGTCACGCGGCCAGCCTTGAACTCGTTGTACCACTTGGAAACATTCTTTGAAGACAGACTATCTGCAGCATTTTCAACGTTTCCGCATCCGATTTGCCATTCAAATCAAAATTTGATACAACTTTTTATGTTTAATAAATTTAAACATAGCAGAGACTTTTAATTTTTCAGTTTTACAGATTTTAGCGAGGTGTTTCTTAAGCGACGTCTAATTAACCTTTTTAAAGGGGTTTGTCAAGAACATGTACTGAAAAGCTATGAGCATGACATTTCAACATGAGCAACAAGCAAACGAACAAATGCCTCCTATGGGAACAAAAAGCCGAATACGCGCATCGAAAGAGAGCAAGCCGGCGTGCGTGCTATTTAAAGAACACACGTATTCTCTCTCTCTATATATACTTGTGAAGGCTGCGACGCCGGCAGATTTATAAGTTCCTAAACTCTGGTGCAATACTATAGCCGCACCTTGATTTTTCAGTGTACGCATAGAAAGAGTAGAAGTAGAAAAACTTTGCGATTTCCGTTTGAAAGAGCGTTCAAAATGAGAGAAAATAAGTGACAAGCATCAACACTCTCAGTGCAAAAATTAACCGTTATGTTTCATTTTCGTTTTGTATGCGGTGCACTACTATAGCCGCACTTTATTAAATTAAATAATTTATAGAAAAATGTTAACGAATTAATATATTTTTATTCACTTTAATTATGAGTGTAACCTCCTTTAGAACTAATTAACTCATAGATCCTATTTTGCAAACTATCTGTGAGGTTTTTTTAATCTTTAGGGGACAGTTCTTCCCAAGCCTTAATTATTGCCAATTTGAGCTCCTTAGTACTATTGTACTTGGTGTTTTGAGCATAAATCCATCGGACCAGCAACGCCCACAGGTTCTCCATCGGATTCATGTCCGGGGGCACGCGGGCCACTCTAAAAACCGAACATTATTGCCTTCAAGCCGTGTATTGATGCGTTGTCCTGTTGGAAAATGGTTGGAAAATGACGAAGAAAAGGCAATAAATTCATTTGCAAAATGTCCACTTATTCTCTCGAGTTCATATAAGTGCTTGGAAATGCCAGCTGCAAGCATCCAGACTCGCAGAACACAGCCCAAACCACCTCCTTCAAAATTTCTCTTAGAAAAGTATAGGGGTTCCTTCCTCAAATCTCTCCAATAGTGCGAAAACCCATCAGAAAAATCCAAATTATACTTTTTCTCATCCGAGAAAATGATCTGGAAAGATGAATTAGTATTTGCATTGCTCTATAAAAACTTTTTACTTTTGTCCAGTCAGTTCCCATGTTATCTCTGGCGAATTTCACCCGGGCTTCCTTATGGCGGCCCAGTAACCTTGGTGCCACCTTCAATTTTGTCGCACTATGTTTTCAGACTTCTTAAAAGCCCGTGCAACGGTCCACCGAGACACTTATAGGCCACATTCAGCCTCTAATTCATTAGAGTTCTTTAATGAATTACTTGCAGCACTCAATAATCGGCGCTGGTCACGCTGATTTATCTTCGGCTTACGTCCTACGTGTTTATTTTTTCGTATTCATTTCGGTTTTTACAAATATTTCGCACAACTTCGTCGGATCGTCCAAATTTTCAGCCAATTTCACGAAATGAGCAATTCTCACTTTTGAGCGCCAAAATTTGGGCCTTTCTCGACATCTGACAGCACTGGCCCACTTGGCATATTTACAAATCTATTACAAATAGTTACTCAACGAAGAGTACTCAAATCAAATCGCCGCCAGAAAACACAGAATAAGAAATTAGATTGTGCGGCTTACTATAGCACCGCTCACAAAACGAAAATGAAACATAACGGTTAATTTTTGCACATGTTTGTCACTTATTTTATGTCATTTTCAACGCTCTTTCAAACGGTAATCGCAAAGTTTTTCTACCTCTACTCTTTCTATGCGTACACTGAAAAATCAAGGTGCGGCTATAGTATTGCACCAGAGTTTATCCCCTGGGATAGGCTTTTGGCATTTTGGTTACCACTGCTTTAGATCAGTGTCGTCAAAACACACATGCTAACTTTGCCACGCCAGAGCGCGCTCATTTAGCACTTGTTTCTTGCTGCAAAAGAGAGCAGTAAAAGCTCGTACACTGTCGGTGTGTCGATGTCGCTGCTGCAGAGGGCTCTTGTATACACAGAAGATAGGAACGTGATGGACTCTGCTGAACAAAATTGATGTTTTTGATTAATAAAAAAAAATAATAAAATAAAATAAAATAAATTATTTTTTTATTTTTTTATTATATAAATAAATTTAATTTTTATTTTTTTTTTTTTTTTTTTTTATTTAACAAATTTTTTTAATTTTGGAGGGGCGGGTTTGGCCTAAATTCCAGTTCGGCTTTTGACTGGGACACGGAACTCCAGAACAGCTACACAGAGTGGTCAATTTCGTCCTGGAAGGATTCCACGCCACCGCGTCTGGTATGATGGCTTACTAGCCAAGCTCAAGGGAACGCTCAATCCACAGCTTTTCTTAATGGTCAGATCATTCCTATCTGACAGGACAGCAGATATGCCTACTGCTCTGGATATTCCCATTGAGGAACCGCAGGACCTCCTCATAGCAACCTTTGCCGACGACACGGCAATCATGGCAAGTGACAGATGCGTCTATTCAGCAACAGATGCGTTGCAGGAATATCTCAAGAGGTTTGAGAACTGGGCCTGTCGCTGGAATATATCCATCAACGCTGAGAAGTGTGTTAGTGTCACGCACACTCTCAGAAGAGACAGTAGCCCTGGAGTCTTCCTGCATGGTGAGGTGCTTCCTCACAAAACGGCCCATAAGTATCTGGGAGTGACCCTGGATAAGAGGCTTACCTTCAAGCAGCATGCCGCCGAAGTAGCAGGCAAGCTACGCAGCAAGGCGACGAGAATGAGTTGGCTACTCAACGCCAATAACAAACTCTCGCTTAGGAATAAGGTCCTCATCTACAAGGTAATCCTGGCACCAATATGGAGATATGGTGTCCAGGTGTATGGCATCGCCGCGAAGACCCACCTGAACAAAATCAGGGTCTCCCAGGCCAAAATCCTTAGACGGATCACCGGAGCTGAGTGGTTCATTCGCACTCGAGACATCGAGAGAGAGTGTGGCGTCCCCCTGGTTGGCGACACAATCAATAATCAGGCAGCGAAATACTTGGACAAGGTTGCTGCTCATCCAAACTACCTCGCCAGGCGTCTACTCAGATCGCGAAGGATCAACGGGATCAGGGCAAGGAGAAGGCTCCTAAGAATCCACCCAGCTGACCTGGCAAATCGTAGGATTTAGCTCACCTACAAACAACAAGCTGACATCACACAACCAGATCATAACCTAAACACCCATCACGTTACAAAATCTCACCGGCTATACACTTATAAGACAATTACCTGCTATAGGACACATAGTATAAATCTTAAAGTTAAAATCCTAACTTTTAGATACACACTAAAAAACAAACCCAATATACAAATGAAGGCAGACAAATGAATTAAAATAAACACTACAATAAGAGTTACTTTTAGAAGTAACAGTAAGTTGTAATAATTTAGAATTAGGTTAACTAAATCACAAATAAATAAATATAAAATGAAAAAAAAATAACAGACTCGGGCTCAATTCCCGACTCTGTATATAATTACCCAATAACTTATAGCACATTTCAAAACACAACTTTTTTCCCCATAATTTATTTTTCAATGTCAATTTCTCCAGAGCATTCAATCTTCGTTCTCTTTTCCTGATCAATATTTGGCCGGCTTATTCTTTTCTGTCGACTGCTTTTTGGCACATTGCTTATTGATTATTTTTACTAATTTATGTGCTAATAAAATTGTCAATTTGTAAAAGGAGGGGGGGGTTTTTTTAAGGGGGAAGAAGAATTTTTTTTTGGGGTGTACGGAGGAGGGTGGAGTCTTGGCCCGGACTGGCCTGACAAAACCATTAGACTTAAGTGTCTGCTTGGTGCTGGCTCTGGCCCTCCATCTGTACGACAGAGGGCAGAATGCCAACGGCGCTTACAAATTGACGCTGCAGGACATTTCTGGTAATGATTTTGCGTTGAAAGCACAGTTCGAGAGGATTCTGTTTCAGCTTCTGTCTGTCTGGTTTGCTTGGCTGGGCTTATTATGCCGCATTTAAGTTTAAATATGGCCACAAGGATTTTTGCAGGGATTATGCCAATTGCTTCAAGCCATTGATAATCTTTTTGGTCAAAAGGAAACCAGATTTTGAGGCATAAAATATGCAGAACTTTAAGTGAATTATTAAAGGGAGAGTGCCTTAACCTATTTCGATCAACTTCAACTTAGTCTACGCTGAGACATTTCCCTCTTTTAAGCATTTTAACCACAAATAAAAAACACTTTCTTTAACTTTCGCCCTCTCTCTCTCTCTCTCTCTGACAATTTCTGCAAACGCATTACAATTTTATTTTTATTCAATTTACGCAAACGACATCAAAAGGCAGAGGCAGTTCGACTACGTGTAATACAATTTCCACTTCCTCACAACCAGCCACCAAACGGCATTTTTACATAATTTAACAAGCTGGCAAAGAGAGTAGAGGGCAGCAGTGGAGGCGAGAGAAGTGGCAAAACGGCAGACATTTTATTTATGAGTCTACTTGAAGATTGAAGTTCTTGTTAATGTTCTCGCTGCTGCATTGACCACTAAAAGTTGGCCTTAAAATGGCATTAAATTTTTCTTCGCCATAAGAAAGTGGCCACTTGAGTGCCAGCACTTTCAATGAGTTTTTAACGCACCTTTTCCTTTTTTCTTTTTTTGACCCGCTTTAAGCTGGAATTGATGTTGTAAATAGAGAAAAAAAATTTCTCAGCTAGCGAAATGTCTTCATCATCAAGTGGTTGAGTGTTGTGGTATTTCTGGTTCTTTTTAAAGATTGCAAAAATGTTTTTCCAGTGCAAATGGGTGATTTGTGTTGAATGAATAAAATCAGAATATGTGGAATATAGGACTGGAATAGTTTTTTTTAGTATGACGGAACCATGTGGTTTTTTAATTTGACCAACTTAACTTTAATTTAAATAATGATACAAAAAATGTATTGCCTAAAATTGGGCTAAAAGAGGAATATACAAAGCCTAACTTGGTTTGTTTATTTAAATCTAAGCTACAACTTAGCTCTATATTGCATGGTTAAATTCTTAACAAGTTTCAAGATCAAGTTTTAAAATTATAAAAAAAGAGGATAAAACTGCATTATATTTGGATATTTTTGTAATTTTGAGTTAGAAGATGAGATTATTTTGATTTTCCTCACACTAATGTATTGCGGGCCAAGTTCCACAGACGTTATAATAAAATTAGAAAAAGTTTAATAAAAAGAAAACGGCATCTAAACAGTTCCAACCCAGTTATGGCTTTTCACTCAATAAACCCTCTTATATTTTTATACCCGTTACTCGTAGAGTAAAAAAGGTATACTAAAGTCGTGCAAATGTATGTAACAGGCAGAAGGAATCATTTCCGACCTTATAAAGTATATATATTCTTGATCAGCATCAACAGCAGAGTCGATATAGACTTGTCCGTCTGTCCGTTCGTCCTTCTGTCTTTATGAACACCTAGATCTCAGAGATGGTAAGAGATAGAGGTTTGACATGTATGGGACAAATAATTCTTTTATCTGCACGCAGATCAAGTTTGTTTCAAATTTTGGCCACGCCCCCTCCCGCCCCCGCACTTTCTAAAGATAGTTAGTAATTAGCAAAATAAATCGATTTGATAAAGATGATAAAGATCGGATGAACGGTTCTCAAGTTACGAGCAAAAAAGTGAACCAAACCCCCCCGCTACCATCCATTCCACCCTAAAAAGTGTTGCATACTTTTCGGATGGTCACACTAAGGAACGCAGGAACACTGTTAAACATGTTTTTTCATGAGTAACGGGTATATCGAAGTCGGTTAGAGCCTTGGACAGCTTAAGTTAATAAATGAATGTCAAAGTTTTGGATAACGCATGCTCCAGGTCATTCAAAATAGGTCGCTAAAAACATTCATATGTAAATAAATAAGTTATAATAAAGAATAGTCAAAAACCTGGATCTGGTTTTTCTGGTTTATTTGCAATCTGTCCTGCGTTGAACAATGACGAATTTTGGGAATAGTCAAAGGACAAATTTCACATTTTTGGAAAGAGTCTCTTTCAAAGAGAAGCAATAATTTAGAATTTTACGGAAACCTAGGATGTTGAGAGAGCTGGCTCTAGTAGTTTCTTTATTTCAAGCAAAAAGATAGATTGATAGATACAGATATAACATAAAAACAAGTAAGAAAGTCGGTCAAGCCCGACTATATTTATACTCTGTACCTAGAGTAAGAGATAAATGCAGAGCTGCTGCTGCGCTCATCTCTGAGTTTCTTTCTCTCCCCCTCTCTCTCTATCTATGATTGTGCGTTGGTTGTGCATGGTTGGGAGGGGGGGTGGGAGGGGTGTGATTCACTTATTTGCTCATAACTTGAGAACCGTTCATCCGATCTTTATCATTTCTTCGGCAAATTGATATTGCTAATGGCTAACTATCTCTAGAAGGTACAAATCATCTATCTACAAAACTGTGGGAGATATGACGTTTTTTCAAAATTGCGGGGGCGGGAGGGGGCGTGGCAAAAATTGAAAATAAACTTGATCTGCCTGCAAGTATAAGAAGCATTTGTCCCATACATGTCAAACCTCTATCTCTTACCATCTCTGAGATCTGTTTGTTCATACGGACAGACAGACGGACAGACAGACGGACAGACGGACATGGCTATATCGACTCGGCTGTTGATGCTGATCAAGAATATATATACTTTATAGGGTCGGAAGTGATTCCTTCTCCCTGTTACATACTTTTGCACAAACTTATTATACTCTATGTACCTTCGGTACAGAGTATAAAAACTCTGTTAAACCGCTCACAAAGAGTTTGACGTCTTCCGTTTAACGTTGTGTACGGAGACAAACAAACAGGCGGGTAGTAAAATCCACATGAACAGAGTGGCGTTGCCACATAACTGTGAATGTGTAGATGGTATGAACAGTTCTTCAGATTTTCTTCAAGCGCCCAAACCAAATAAATTCATTGACATTGACGGTCGAAACGATTCTATTAGGAAGACAAATTGCTCTAATAGAAAAATGTAAAATTGGATATACCAGCCCCCAAAGGGGCCAAGCCAAACTTCTCGCAATCTTTGTGTGCTTTTAAATTTGTTTTTTTCACGGCTATTGAAGCTACTGAAGGTGACCGGATGTGTAAAAGCTGTTTTCTAAAGAAAGAAAAAAACTTTTTTATTTATCAAATATTCCAAGGCGGGATCGAACCCACGACCTCCCGCCCAGCAGTCCAGCACACTAACCGCTGGGCCACCCACGGCCTTAAAGTCACCAATAAAAAGGATTTTGATGCAGTGGACACGGAAAGCCCCAAGCAGCAATCCGCTGTGCAGAAAGAGCAGCAACAGAGTTGTATAATCAATGAAATTTTTAATCAATTAATTAATCAATAATAAATAAATAAATTTAATTAATTAACTCGATTGCAATTAAAATTAATTGCCATTAAAACATTAGTTGCAGCATGCAATTAATTTATTTGAATAATTTTTCTATATGCCTATGCCAATTTCCACCAAAGAAATGAAACTTCATGTCTTGAAATGACAAGAAATGAAGAAAAGAATATCATTTCTAGCATACGATTTGTCACTTCCTTTTGTCTTTCATTTCTATGATTTCTTGAAAATGATGACAATAGCCCACTTTGTTTAAAATATAAATAGGTAAAATTAAGTTGTGTATTTAGCTCTCTGCTGATAAATCAGGGCGATGGCAATGCGTTCGCCCCTAGGAATTGCTTTCCTGAGGGGTATGTCTGTGCTAATGAGCACTATACATACTGGAATATAATGGAGTTATTCTTAATCTACGTATAACCTATAGCTATGCGTGCGATCTATTCATCGGGTCTCCCTATGCGCAAAATAACGAATGCGCTGCGTGCGCAATGGGCTTGGGCACACCAGTTTTAGACTATCATAAAGACGGGTAAACTAAATTTAAGTCGCGAATGTAAGAGGTGTTGACAAAAAACCGCGAAATTTGACAAATTTAAGAAACTTAGCTTATTTATAAAGATTTGAAGAATAGCTTTGTAGAAGGGTAAATAGAAGGTGTAGATGCACTGATTGAAAAGTCGCAAAATTTGCAAACTTTACATACGACCAACCATTTTTATGAAGACTTAATAGACGACGATAGAACACGGGTAAATATTATGATACAAAACATAGAAGGTAGTGCCAAGGGTCGCTTGTCAAAAATAATTATGTTGTGACGTCACGGACGCGTTGTACATTAAAAAAAAAAATAAAAATTAAATTGAAAAATTCAAATTCCCAATTCAAGACTCATTTGCCAAATGACGTCACAGATTCACAAATTCAGGAGCATGCGCACTAGAGCATTTGCTTGCACTACCTTGTTTTCATTGCATCATGGGTGAATATGGGAAATGTAGACCAAACTGTTACATTAAGTTTAGATATAACGAGTAAAAAGACGGGTAAATAGTAGGTGTAGATCATAAATATTTGATACATAGTAATGGTTAAAATGATTGTAGAGCAAATTTAGCTCGGACTTTAAAAAATCGTGAAATTCTAAAAGGGAGTATCAACGCACTCCGGGTACCTAATAAGAACAATAAGACGTGCAGTAATACCCTGACAATTGACAAGAGAAAGTTAAAGTCGGCTCTAAGCCCGACTCGATAAACCGTTACTTATAAAAAAACATGTTTAAAGTGCGTTTAAGGTGACCATCCGAAAAGTATGCAACTTTTTTAGGGTGGGTGGGGGTGGTGGTGGGGGCTTAGTTCGCTTTTTGCTCATAACTTGACCGTTCATCCGATTTTATCATTTCTTTGGCAAATCGATTCATTTTGCTAATTACTAGGGGGGGGCGGGGGGCGGGGAAAATTTGAAACAAACTTATCGTGCGTATAAAAGAAGCTCTGTACCCGGTGTATATGCTGAATGCGTCGCTGCCACTGTGTTCATCTCTAAGTTTTTCTCTGTCTCTCTCTCTCTCTTTGATGCATGCAATGCGGGTGCGTGGGAGGCGTCTTTTTACACTTTTTTTCTCATAACTTGAGAACCGCTCATCCGATCTTTATCATTTTTTCGGCAAATCGATACATATTGCCAATGACTATCTTTAGAATCATCAATTATACTCTGTACCGAAGGTACATAGAGTAAATTAAGTTTATGCAAAAGTATGTAACAGGGAGAAGAAATCGTTTCCGACCCTATAAAGTATATATATTCTTCATCAGCATCAACAGCCGAGTCAATATAGCCATGTCCGTCTGTCCGCCCGTCTGTCCGTCCGTACGAACAAACAGATCTCAGAGATGGTAAGAGATAGAGGTTTGACATGTATGGGACAAATGCTTCTTATACTTGCAGGCAGATCAAGTTTATTTTCAATTTTTGCCACGCCCCCTCCCGCCCCCGAAATTTTGAAAAAACATTATATCTCCCGCATTTTTGTAGATAGATGATTCGAACCTTCTAGGGATAGTTAGTCATTAGCAATATGTATCGCTTTGCCGAAGAAAGATAAAGATCGGATGAGCGGTTCTCAAATTATGAACAAATAAGTGAATTAACCCCCGCCACCCCCTCCCACCCTCTCACAACGAACGCCGCACAATCTTAGAGAGAGAGAGAGAAAGCGAGAAAGAGACAGAGGGGGAGAGAGAGAAACGTAAAGATGAGCGCAGCAGCAGCACCGCATTCAGCTTCTACTCTAGGTACAGAGTATAAATTTAGACGGGCTTCACCGACTTTCTCACTTGTTTTATTATTGTTTTCTGGAAAAGAGTTTGAGGTTACCTTCAAAATATCAAATTTGACATTTTTTGGCTTTCTTAGCACACTATTTTGTTTTACGGATCCACTCGCGCTATTAAGACAAACACTTTCGCCTTCTCCGTACCGTGTTTATACGGATAAATAATCAAAAGTCTCAAATAAACAATTTTCATTTAACAGTTTCACAAGAACTCCTCAGTGAACTGAAATATAAACTATGATTTATTTCATTTATGATTTGATTCATTTCTGAACCTAAGCGCTTTTGATGTCGAAGCCGTTAAAATTTTTATATTCCTGCATAAATTGCGAATTATGACTTTATACCGCATTAACGTGCAAAATAAAATCATAAATATCCGATAAATGCATTTTTTATGTTTAATAATAATTTGCGGAAAACTATAAAAAAGTTGATTGAGTTGATCTACTTAGAGGGTAGGTGTTTATGGAATTACCTTTGACCTTTTTTCCTCCTGTTTGTCAACACTAATCCGCTGCTCACGAGAGGCAATCGAACTCCTGTTGCGACAACACAATCAATCTGCACCTTTGGCTTCTGCCAGCCCTGCTGCTGTTCGACTCTTTGAACCGGAAATCAAAATAAACAACAGCAAATCAGTCAAACAAACAAAACGAACAAACAACAAGAAGCGAGTTCGGGCTAAAAGCAATAAGATCGAAAATGTGTGTGCTCCACATTCGAGAGTCCTAAGACCAAAGGCAATTTTTGTGCGTTACGAAATTGGCCTAAGGGGGGGAGACTAGTGGGTGGACTCCAATAAAAGCTGATGGAAAATCAGATAAGCACTCTACATTGGCTGACACAATTAGCTGGAAGTTGTGGTTGTTTCTGTGTGCGTTGAGTGAAAGCAATAAGGGGGAAGCGCGGTAGTTGTACAGAATTTGGTCATTGGAGTATCAATTAATATTTAGGCAAACAAATTGGGGCAATTCTGATGATATGAGAGAATTATCTGCTTTACTGTAAGGCGAGCTTAGGTAAATTGAGAAATGCAGGGAATAGAAACTGGTTTAACAACTGGAGTACAGTAGGGGAGTAGTTATTACATTACATAACTTAAGCAACCTTAATGCTGAAATCAAGCTCGTTTGTGCTGAAACTGCTTTTGCCATTCTTCGTCTCTACTCCAACCCCACTTGGTAGTCATATGAAAATGAAATTAAATTTTAACCATTTGACTGGAGCCTGTTCCCATTTCGCTTTTCCGTCGCGAAGTCATCGCCCAGCTCTCCACTCTCTTGGACTATTAAAATGTTAATTCAGCTGAAATTATGTTGCAGTCGGTTGCATTTTTAAAAATGAACACCATATTGCAAACAACAAAAGAGGACCCAACTGAAAATTAAATGCAGAAAAATTTCATTAAGGCCACAAATGAAAAAGTAATTACGAGCAATTATAAAAACGTCTATTACACACATGGCCAAAGAGAAACAAGTTAAAAATATAAGGAAAACTTTTTGTCTGCACAAACTTTCGCAAGCAATTATACATATTTGTCACTTCAAAATGGCTGACAAGTTAAAGTTATCAGAAAACCGCAAAACGGAGAAGCGGAATGGGTCAGGGAGGGCGTCACTTGTTTTGGACTGTCAAACATTAAACTGTGTTTGGCTTCTTCGCCAGACTTTTTCCAGCTCTGGTTAAATGCAAAGAAACCTTCAACCTCAATATGGCGACCGTGACAAAGTTTTTGGAAAAGTTTTTTTCGGTTGCAGCAGTTAACTCTTGGCTTTTGTGTTGATGCAGCAAGAAAGTGGGCAAAGAGGGATACAGCATTTATAAAGTTTTAATCATACTGACATGTTAAAATATCAATCATGTTGCTTAAGAAGTTGCAAAGTTTTGAGACAAAAATAAAGAAAGTTTTAGAGCATAAATTACAAATCAAGTGCAGTCTTTGCACTTCATTTAATGTTCATATTATATTTCCAAGAACCAATTCCGCAATTTCCTACCTCGGAAACCCAACTACTTAACTCTCCAACAGGGACACTCTGAAGGCAGCCAAGTGGAATCAATTAATCTTTCTCCGTAAACATTTGCCAGAGCTCCTTTCTTTCTCCCTCCAAACAGCAACAAACACGAGATGCTGACATCTAAGCAGCCCAAAAATATGACACCCCCAAGCCCCCTCCCCCGCCTCTGACTACTGAGTGAAATGTTTCAGAAAGTGCAGCTTGCAGCTATGAAAAATGATAAATTTCACTTTGTAGCGCCCAGCTCCACCTCGTCCTCTTCGGCCCCAGTTTACTTGGGCGCTCTCTTTTATTATTTATCAAGCTTATTACGAAAGCAGCCAGAAGGAGCAGAGCGGGGAGCCTTCAACTGCAACTGTGCAACACTTTTTTGGGGTAAGCCCGGGAGAGGGTAGCGCGTCCTTCGCTTGGTTTGATATTGAAAAATTATTGCTTTTTATGAAATAGTGCCATAAATTATTCGTAATACATTAACAATTATTTAGTAGTTGTTTTTCGTCGTCGTCGTCAAATGTTGTGATATATGGCCCATACTTACTCAAGCGAGAGTCGAGACACGAACACAGACATTGAAATTAATTTCATTTTGCAATCAATTACCTAAAACGAGTAAAAGAGAGGAGGAAAAGTTGGTATGAGTTACAGCAAAGGAGTGCGATTTAAAAGTTTATTAGTTGAGTAGATTTTTCAAATAAATAAATTTGTTGGCAGGTAAAATATTTACTTGTTTTTAATATTATCGAACTTGTCGAGCACAAATATTTTTATTTATAAAAATGGATCGGGGTTGGTATGTGTGATTAAAACTTGAAAACGACTGGACTAAATTGGACACTTTCTTCTGCGGGTCGATGGTTAAGGAAACAAGACAAGTCGAAAAAGACTCAACATTTTGTTTTCTTGGTACAATTAAATTACAGCTCTACACGTGGCGCAGTAGGCGGTCATTTTATTTGACTGATTTGATTTGATGTTCCAATGATTTTTCCAATTTTCACCTGTTTTTTTTTCGTTCGTTTGCTTTCTAAATTTTGGTTATTTCAAAGGTAAATTTTTGATTAGTGTGCGATTTATATGTACATTAGACTGAACGTCCCATATATGAAAAAAATTTTTTTCGGAAATGTTTTGTTCCTCAATGTGCAAAAAAATTCGTAATAATTTCTAGTTACCATAATAAAAATCCAAAATTAGAAATTTTAAGTTTTAATACTGGCGCCTTGGGTTTATAGTTGCTACATTAAATTTCCCCTTTTTCATTTTACTTTTGTGTATGACACACCGTGAATTGAAGTGATGCTTGGGCGTAAGCATTTTTGCTCCCGAACATTCCATGTTCCGCTATATAATTTGATTGTCCAAGAATAAAATAAAATTTTAAGCAAATTTAATCGCTCTGCTTTCAACGTTTTTAACTAATCATGGAAATAGATATGAGCAGAACACCAAACCAAAAGTAACATGTATTTTTTTTTAAAAAAGGTAAAACTAAAGTATATTTATTTAAAAATATTTATTTTTATTTATAACTTTATCTTTTCGATCATGGATCTTTTACACTACGTCCATCAAAGTCCTCAACGAGTTTCACGCCCCTCAGAATCAGAACTCAATTCCATTCCAGTCAATAAAATTTTCTCGGCGGTACAATCATTATAGAGAATTTTTCCACATATTGACATCAATCATTAAGTCTCCTTAAGCTTTCTGCACACATTTCTTTCCTAGTTACATGGTAAGCCCGAATAATTTCAATACACCATCAATTTGTGCGGTTTAGGCAGCCCCTCAATAAGCATTTGTGTCCTCATATATTTTGCAAGACATCTTTTCTATATGATAGATTTGCTGAGTCCAGCTCTGCCCGCAACGAGCCAATCAAATAAGTGGTATT
>JAEIFU010003576.1:0-26789 GCA_018904235.1 Lordiphosa stackelbergi | reverse complement strand
GCTAAACACTTTATTTTATTCTGACAATGGTCAACATGAAGAATCAACTTCTGCCCGCACCTGGTCGTTCCATCTTAGTGGTGGTCTCCCCTGTTTGCCACTTCCTCCATAGTCAGCCGCATCATACATTAAACTTCGTCCCTCCTGGTGACATGTCCTCACCAGCGCTGCCGCTATTGCTTTATGCGCTTTACCATAGAGCTCATACAGTTCGTCATTATTTCGAATGCGAAAATCATCGCCAACTTTTAAAGGTACATACATCCTCCGAAGAAGCTTTCGAAAAACTTCCCAATCGCTGCTTTCAGTCATTGTCCATGCTTCTGCGCCGTATTGCAGGACTGGGATGATAAGCGACTTGTATAGGGCTAATTTTGTTCTTCGCTCCCTACTTGGCCCGTAGTAGCATCGGTTTGCAAGAGTGATTCTTCGTCGGATTTCCAGACTGATGTTGTGGTCGCTGATTATCGTCATTCCGCAGTATATATTCCATTAGTAAATTGAAGAAGTCTCACGATAAGGTATCGCCCTGCCTAAAACCTTTTTTGGTACAAATGGTTCGGATAGGTTCTTTCTATTTTGACGGAGCTTTGCGT
Organism: Lordiphosa stackelbergi; assembly: GCA_018904235.1. NCBI lineage: Eukaryota > Metazoa > Arthropoda > Insecta > Diptera > Drosophilidae > Lordiphosa > Lordiphosa stackelbergi. The sequence continues at coordinate 26,193 of JAEIFU010003576.1, read as the reverse complement.
ATTTCTCAACGTCATCATGCAAAGTCGAACGTACTTGGCTGGTATACCAAGGGTAGACAAGGCTTTAAAAACTTATATCGATAGTTGGCTGCAGCTATCGGATGAAGGGATTGATCGGGGATGCCACAGCTACTCTTTATCGAGTGACCAGGTCGGAAGCGAGTTTTTCCCTAAAAAATCGTCTAGGCGATCAGCTAATGTTGACGTTGTCGTTGGTGGTAGCGATGGCATCCGTGACGACGGTAGCCGTTAAAATTCTATGAGGGTCAGTGTAGGGTTGCTCCACCGGTTTCTTGGCAGAGCTGCAATTTGTAGCAGAACATCTGTGGCTTGCTGTGATGAGCCGTTGGAGTTGTAGTTAAGTCGATAGTAGCGATAGCGTTGAGGTCGTTGCTTCGAGGGGGGTCGATAAGCAAGTTCGCCCGACCATGCTGAGGTTGCTTCTCGTCAAGCCGGTAGTTTTCCTCTGGTTGAGGTCGTTGCTTCGAGTGGGGTCGATAAGCAAGTTCGTTCGAGCTGGGTTGATGTTGCATCGCGTAGAGGGCTTTGTAATGCCTCGCATTGAGTGCTTCGTGGTGCCTCGCGTAGAGGGCTTCGGTAGAAGTGTGTCTTAGTGGGTCCTTTAGTTTCTAGACTTTAGAACTGGGTTGGAGGGGTTTGGTTTTGTTCAATTTAATAAGTTCACATCATATCTTATAATATTTTTCTTATGAATGATTCTCACTTGTCTAATGCCTTTATGACTCTTGCCTATATTTAAGGGATATTGTTCCTATATTGTGAAATATTGGTCGGCATTCTGCGCCGGTAAACGGTGAAGCGACTATTTGAACCATCAATCTACCAAAACTAAAGTATCTTTTTGTCTCGTTCTTGTTCACCAATATAGGCAAGTGTCAAAATATAAAGAAATAGCCAGAACTCGTTTTCAACAAAGAAATTATCATAAGAACTTGTTAATTTAAAGCATTGCATTTTCACTATTCTTAAGATAATTTCAAATTTGAAGAATAATATTTATAAATAAACCTTGGATGAACAGTTTAAAATTTCTGCTCTTTCAAATAATCATTTTTTGTTTTGGACATTTAGGAAGCATTTTCATTCAACTTTTCAAATGTCACTTATATAACTTTACCATTTAAAACACACAAAACGCACACAACTTGTTTTTCAGCCGGAAAATGTGTCTACATTTGATTTGTAATCAGTTTTCTTTTAACGGCTTTAAAACCACGCATAAACCAGTTGGCACTCAACGGACTCAACTGAAAGTGCAAGTTCAATGATGGCAATTTATCAAGAAAAATGACAAGCGGTCAAGTTGGTTTTTTGTTGATTTTATAAAAAGTACATAATTCACATATTTATTACACAATTTACAACTCATTTGTTTGTTCTCTGTATTTATGTTGTTTTTTTTTTGTTTTGTTTTTATCATATAGTTAAAGTTTATATAGTTAAGAAATTCGTCCTTGATGAAATCGTAGTATGTAGTGACTAAAGGATCCAGTTGAAAGCGAGAAAGAGATGACATTGATGTGAAGAAATTATTTGCTATCACAGAAATAAAATATATAATTATGAAGTAAGGCATGACCACAAAAGGAAATTAAGTTAAAAGGAAATGAATGGAGAGGGGAAACCCCTGGGTTTTGTGGTTCATGTGTGTGTCTGATGTCCTAATTACGAGATATGAAGCTGATTTCATGGTCGATCGTTGTGGTTGATGAGCAATTTGGCTAACTCTAGTGCAAAAGTTAAACATAGTTTAGTTGATGATGACGTTGTGGCCTTCTGGTTTAGTAATGGGAATGCTCGTGCACCTCCTCATGATGATGCACGGGAGCCGTCTTATGGACCACAGCATTGAAACCGTTATGCTTGTCGGCGGTGTAGTCCACGGTGCGTATGGAACCATCGGGCTCAACCAGAGAATATTGTCCCTTGACGGTGTCGCCATCGCGAGTCTCATGTTGGGATTTCACATCGCCAGTGTGGAAATCGTTGACGCCATACTTGAAGGCATACTTGGGAGGGGCCTAAAGAAAATGGATTTTGTATAACTCTATGGGAAGAAACGTCTCCCGCACACAGTACTCACATAGTAATCCACGTGCTCATCCTCGTGGTGTTCGTAATGTTGTGGCTCATGGTGACCATGCTCCTCACCCAACGAGACGCGTTCAATTTGATGCGCATGTCCATAATCATGTATAGGCTCGGCTTCAGCCTCATGATGGTGAGCCAAATGCTCATAGCCATGACTCTCATCGTAATAGTGATGCTCCAGCGGATAGGCCAAGCTCAGGCACAAAGCCGATGCAAAAATCAGATACTGTAAATTGCATAATTAACCAAATTGGGTGAGAGAGGCTTCACTTAGCTAATTGTTTAAACTTTAAAGTTAACATGGATACAAGTTTGTGGCAATTAGCGGGTGTCTAACAAGTGGAGGATAATAGTTTGTTGTTGATGTTTGTGGTTAATCTGTCTATTGTAATGTTTGGATATTTTAATGCTTGTTTGCTTCGCCATTATTGAGATACTTAGCAAGTCTTGCGGTTTGAGTGCAGTGGAGAAATACTTGGCTTTTGAAGTTAACTTAATTATGTTTCAGTGGTTCACTTTTTATATGTTATCAGACCTCGACTCCGATGTCGAAATATAATAGAATTTTTAGGAAACTGTTTTGGATACGCAAATACGGCATTACTAAAGATGTATTCGGTCTGTGTCTGGTCTTACTTGTAGAGCATCGAACTGCGTAACCGAAAGTCGGTGACCATGAATATGAAGAAAAATGTTCGTATGGCAGGAACAACGCCTAAAATTCTACCACTTACAAGAATCATTTTCAAAGGGGAGGCTTGGTTTGGTTCAAAACCAGCTTGCATTTCTAATAAAACATCAAGTTAGACCGTAATTTTGCAGGACGTACACAATTTGAACTTTAAGCCAGACTAAAAGACACTCAATTCTTGGGACTACTAACAACTGTTACACAAAAACTAAACCCTGAATTACAGATATATTCACGACAATATTTGATCGATATATCGATATTTTTGTTGGACGATATGGGTTATTCCGATATGATATTTTGCTTGCCGATATGGGCGATTATCGATATTTTTATAAACGATATATCAGAGAAAATTACTATAGTAATAGGTGCAAATTATATGGCAAACCCGATAAAACATCTGGTAATACTACTTTAAATCGCATCTAAGAACTTATCATACACGTATGGATGCAATATATCGACATAACCCCTTATCAAATCGTACCAACGGTATTTTTTAACAATGTATTTTCAACAGTTGTGAACGTGACGTCAGGTGTCCCCAAGGGTTACTTTTTGTCCTTTTTGTAAAATGACCTCCCACAAGTCATATCGTATTCAACTGTATTTATGTATGCAGATGAGGTTAAAATCTGTACACGCGCCTTCAACTAGACCTAAATAAACTGGAGAAGTGATGTTCAAATAATCTTCTTTTCTTGAACCATCCTAAATGCCAAATGATGACTTTTTCCCGCTGCTCACCTCACGTTGTCTCCTTTTCTATTGGAAATCATATGTAAACGACCTTGCCAGAAATTGTGTTTCAACAGCCATATTGCAGCTACAGTAAATAAAGCCAAAGGTGTTCTGGCAATTATTAAGTTGGTCCAAAGAGTTTGATGACCCTTACACAACTAAATCATTGTACATATCCTTAGTACGCCCTATTTTGGAATACTGCTCTAGTGTATGGGGCCCACAGTACAAAGAGCAGCTGTCCAGAAACAATTTCTAATTTTCGCTCTTCGCAATCTGCATTGGGACCCCAATAGGCATTTACTGCCGTACCGATCGAGGTTAAAATTAAACGATCTTCAATCTATGCATCACCGCAAAATATGCAGTGGTGTCCTATTCGTCCACAAACTTCTTCTCGGATTGGTAGATTCTCAATCGCTCCTCACTTCTAAGCTTTAAGTACCCTCACCCGTACATTCCGGCCACTACGATTGGCACTCTACAGGTCCAACTATGCCCTTCATGAACCGTCTCGTGTCCTATGCTTTAATTATAATTCCCTGTCGTTTATTTTTTCGTTTGAAAAATCTTTTAATGTTTTTTTAAGTGAAATTGAAGTATCTAACCTCTAGAGTCTAGACCTATTACTCTAAACAACTCTGTATTACCATTAACAATTGTTTTAAGTAAGCAGATCATTGTTAACCAAATAAATAAATATACGAAGTATTGGCCTAACTAAATTTTTATATCATTTGTAATAAAGTTTACGGAAAAAGAAAATCTGACCATGAATTTTTCAATAAAATAAAAATGGAAAACAAGTCATTTAAATCTTAAAGTTATACTGTTGAAAAGATAAGATATAACGGCCACTAAAAAATAAACATTAGCAGTTTTATGGTAAAATCGATTCTTAAAAAATGTTCAGTTTTCTTAAACTTTAGAAAATGACGATATATCGATGTGTATCAAATATCGATATTGAAAATTTTGCTTTTTGATACTATCGATATTGATATTTTGAGATATATCGACAACCCTAATTTATATTCTTATAGAAAAATGTTTTATATTTTATTTAGAACTTCTTGATTAAGAAAAAGGCAATGGGCTTGTTCTGCCGACATAATTGACCTGAGCAATGATTGCTCAGAAAATAATGCATCGAATAGTTTCTATTGAAAGTAGCAGCATCTTTGATATATTCCTGTATCGATACCTCAAATTGGCTATTATGATCACTCGATCACCCGAGTTCAGTAAGAAGATTATTTCAAAAATTATACATGATCAGGGAGCCAGCTGTTCTGCTGAACACGGCCAATGAGCTACCACTGTCTAGGAATGGATATCATTGATCGGGTCGGGGCGGAACTGAATTTAAAGTTTGTGGTCGAAATTGGTACGAAATGGGATAGAAGTGAGTCGGCTTTCCAACGCACTGAAACATTATTCCGAAATATATCTAATCAAACTAATATGATGGTTACTTTCAAATATTCAGGAAACGGTCACACTTTAGCAAGTGAAGATGCCAACAAAAGTCCGAATTTGTTAGAAAGTTCGGTTTAAGTATCTTTAGCTGTCCTGAAGAAGAATCATGGCAGCTTCTTTTGCTAGTCAAATGATTTTCAAATGAACATATGTTTTGTGGATGTATAATTTTTCGTTTGATTTGTTTCAAGCCAGTTTTTTCATGTACTCTCATAGGTAAAGTTGTTAACCTATCGATTCAGTTAGAACTTCAATAATCGTTTTTTGAAACAGTAAATCTAAGTTCTCGGGCAACAAGTTCTCCAATCTCTTCGGTGCTCAAAGTTTGACAAAAGAAAGGACCTAACTATTAACGCAATTGTTTAATTTAAAGTCACACGTTTCCAAAATCTCATTTTCAAATACTGTAAAAATGTTAAAGTTTTCTAAAGAAAGAAAAAACTATATTATTAGGTACCCAGAGGGGGTCGAGCCCAAGATCCTCGCCCTAAGTCAGTTAAAACCAAAGACGGCCACATCGTAATCATTTAAACATGTTTAATTCTATTTTTGGTCCTTCGAGCCGGATGTTCGATGAGCAACTATTGGATCATATTGCAGTCATGGAACAGAACTGGGACGAAATAGTGGAGCCGAAATCAAAGATTAAAGTTATATTGATCTCCCGAACTAGACAACCTGTGTTAAAAAGAAATTTTGAGAAATTTTGTATATTTTGCCCAATGTTGTATACTAGTACCTTGATCAGTGCATTGTTTCGAGAAGAAGATGTGTGGGGTGTATACCCGTAAGGTTAATTTTGTGTAACCGTTAGGATTTTAAATTAAATCTGTATGGCTTTATATGTGAAGTTGCTCGGCTACAAAATCACATGAGGGATTTTAAGCCAAGTATAACCAAACAAACATATTGTTGTCACTCTTTATATATATTTAGTTAGTTCTGGGGTATTCCCGAATATGAATTCTTAAAGTAAAAAAATAGTAAAAGTCATGTTTTAAAATGGCAACGAGAAGCAAGTACACAGGAAAAGGTGTAAGATACCCTTCAATTTCAAAGAATAGAAACTTTTGAAAAGCTTGGAAGTTAAAACCCAGTTCTGAAGTAACTTGAGAAGTAAAGTAAAAATCTCTTACAAAATATTGACAGGAGAGCAAACGAAATATTTTTTGTTTGAGATTTTTAATTTACTTTTCATTACTTCTCGTTACATCACAACTGCTTATTGGGTTTAACCAAAGACATTAGAAAATGAAGATGAGTAACGCCATACGTTTTTTTTGCACACGATTTTTTGCCCTGGCTTTTCATCTGGCTTTTCGCTCTCTTGAAATTTTGTCCAGAAGCCAGAGAGAGAGAGAGCGCTCTAGAGCCAGCTGCGTTTTTGTACGCATACAGCGACAGCCGACGACTGTAAGTGTGCACACGTATTCTCAAGCATTACTCACACAAGCAAGTGCATTCTATTTTTAGATTTTTACGCTCTCAACTTTGTGTGAGCGGAGAGAGCGCGATTTTCGGCGCCACCAAAAAAAACAGCTGCATATTGCAAAACCATTGTATGGGCGTTCGGCATCTTAGAGATTATATTGGGTCTTTGGTTTAACGTATGAAAAATCACAGAAATATGAGAGGATGAGACTTTCTTAACAGAAATGTGGCCGAGCAGGTCACAAATGAGCTATTATATATTTGGCGATTTAAATAGCTATGAACCAAGGTTTTATAAGTTTAAGAACCTTGGACTTTACTATGCGTTCTAACGTTGGGATCGATCCTTTTTCAGAAGTTTCTTTAAGGAATGGGACGGGAAAGATGCGGTATCTGAAGGGGTTGGTATTTTGTTTTTCCACGCTCATCTCAATTCGAAATGTTACAAAGATATAGCTACATGTGTTTAAAATATTGCCGGATTCTGAATATATTCAGTACCCAAATTCACATTTAAACACAGAAAAATGGAAATTTGTTAATGATTCATTGAATAATTTTGTTATCCATTTGAAGTGGATAGTTCAAATATTGTAAAAAGGATATTAATAATGTGAGATTGATCTTAGATTTTCCAATTCTTTAAAGGATATGAAAAAAGAATGTGCAAAGCTATCCATCCCAATTGCATCTTGTGTGTGAGATTAAAGGTCTCTCTGTTTCTACACATTATGGTATACATCTATGTTTGAACCATTAGGAATCGTTCTCATATCTTCCATATAACTTGCATTTTTTGTTATCAACAGTAGGTCCTCAAATTCAGAAGCTATTAATCTGATCTCTAACTCATTATATTCTTAGGATGATCGGTGAGCAAAGTTGGGTGAATTAGCCAAACAATCAGCAAGCATATCACTTAAGTCAGACTGTAGCATATTGCAGTTGGACCATTTCTTGCTTTAACTTTGAGAAATATTTTCGCTGTTTCGTCGATTGAAATCTTATCCTAATTATCACTTTAGTCATATTTCCACTCTCATATTCCTTTGGGGTACAGACACTTCAGCACACTTTAACACTTTATACATAGTACACATATCCTTAGGGATATTTTTTCGATTTTACAGTTCATTTTTGGTATTATTATCCTTCTGCTCACCTTAAAGGCCATTTTACACTTTTGTTTTGTTTTGTATTTATTTTGGCTCGATATCACAAATCAAAATGTTAGTCAAGTTACCACGAGGTGCACGCAACGACTATACACAACTGAATAATGTGGTTGCAACGAAAATTCGTGGCTTTTATATGGTTAGGAAGAAAGCGAGCCGACAAGCCAGCAATGCAGAGCTCTGGTGGGCAGCGCAGTCAGCGTCGCGTTCGCCAGCGAGCGGAGTCTCTCAAATGTAAAATAGTTCAATTTCTGCCTTGACTTGCTGACTTGATGTTGGGGCCATTGTTTGGGGAGCAGGACTCTTGGTTTTTTTTTCTGTGTCATTAGTGACGCATTTCGTTGAATTGATGGCGTTGATAAGTTGACGTTGAGAGATAGTTTTGTGTTTAATAAATTTGATTTTCCCTCCCCCTCCCCGCTGGCGGTTATATTCAAATACTCTCTCATTAAACGAAATTTGACCCAAATTTTTTGTCTGATGACTTTTCGTGGCTGCTGCTGGGCAACGTTAACTTTTAATGCGCTAATTTTGAGTAAATTGTAAACTGTATTGAGGCTGCAGGCAGCCGCAATAAAAAATCTTTTGTAATTTTTAAGTGTGTTTCTTGCCTTTGTTTAATCGCTAGCAGAAGTTGGTAACTGCGAGCTCTTTCATTAGCCTGCATGTCATTTAGATTGTACTTCAAATCAAAGTTAAGTGCAACAATGTAAGCTATGCATTGAGAAATTGACCAATTTTTGGTTTGCGTCAATTTTCAATTGAACGATTTTTTGGAGCGCGCTCAGTATTTGGCTAATTAGCCATCAGAGCGTACAAGTTGATGTGGGGGTTTCGAAGGTTTGAATTGTAAGCAAATGTGTTAGCAGCATTGGAACTGAGACAATTGATTAAAACAGCAACTGGCCTTGAAATACGATGGAAATTAAAGTCAACTTTGTATTGTTTTCATTTCGTATTATTGATCAGAACGGCGAGTCAAGTCGATGTATGTTTCTATCTAAATTACTTAGTCCCTTAGTCTTAATTTGAATTTATGCAAAATTTATTAAAAAGATAAATTAGTACTAAGTCAGCAAATACTTGATGTCGGCGACATTTGGTTTCAGCAAGACGGTGCTACGTCACACACAGCACGCGAAACAATGGCTTTATTGAAAAATCATTTTGGTGAGCAGCTTATTTCGGCCGCCTAGATCATGTGATATCACACCACTGGACTTTTTCCTGTGGGGTTACATGAAGTCAAAAGTCTTCGTCGATAAGACAGCTATGATTCAAGACTTGCAAGCCAACATTACTTGCGTAATTCGCGAGATGTCCGTAGCAAGGCTGGAAAGAGTGATCCAAAATTGCACCATCCGAATGGACAATTTACGGAAATTATTTTTAAAAAGTAAATGTCAGAGATATTTATTTCAGCCCAAATTAAAGTTTCCTCCATCCAATTCCATTTTTGTGTTTTATTTGTAATTTAAAAAAAACTTCCTAATGGATCACCAAAAAGCAAACATTTCTAGACAGAGAATTTCCAGGACCTTATGGGGGCGTATGTAATAAGGTAAAGTTGCTGACCGGTTCACCGTGGCGAACCCGGTCTCAGAGTTATGCATCAGCAAAGCTGATTGCTAATGTGACGCGACGAGCTCGGTAACAATCCCCGTCAAAAAAACTCCACCAATTACAACTGCGACAACCATTAAATGCGACGCAATGGATGGCGTGTTAAAAAATTAAGGTTAAGACTGTTGTTAAAGTGTGCTGAACATTGGTATAATGGACAATAACCGCAAACGTTGAGATACCTTGGTTTTTCTTAATCAATATAAGCAATATTGGCCAAATAACTTCCTCAAGTCTCCAAGTTTCCGATATGTTCGGTTACTCAAAATGTAAAGATTATAGCTAATCCATATATTTTTGAGAATTTTATTTTTTAAAACTAGCAAAAGTTTTTTAAAAACTCTTTTTGTCAAGCATTTTTTAGAAGGGCTTTTGATACTGAAATATTTGGAAACAAACTAAAACCTTACGAGCAAATTTGAAAATTTTTCACAAATGGCCTACAATTTTACCGTAGAACTGCGTTAAAGAGCTCCAAAAGCTCACATTTTGCAGGGGGAAAATTGTATCTTTTTTTAGGCATCACTTTGTTTAAGGCGGGTATGAAATATAAAAATCTAAAGCCATACTACTATTATAAAAAAGCTTTTTCGTAGTAAAATAGGCTTAACAAGTCTTACCATGATTAAGAAAAAATTGTTTTTCATATAACCAATAATATAAATATTTAGGAAATATATATTTAATAATATTTTCTAAGTAGGTATATATTATATATATTATGAAGAGCTGCGCATCACGGTTGCGGTCGTCCCTTCGCATAGTCTATTTTATGATGCTGCTTATAAATAGACTATCGTCCATTTAATAATTCCCAATCTTTGAGGATCTAAAAATAATGAGAATTACTATAATACTGTGGGCAAAAAATATCGGAAATTCAAAAAATCTTTCATTATTCAACGTGTTGGTTTTAGTTACCTAATCTTCTTAACTTAAAATGTTTGGTTTTGCTGGCTCAAGGTCATCCGTCCCATCCAAGGAATGAAAAAACGGTAGATTTTTTTATTTATGTTTCCCAATGCTAGCCACGGAGTTCGATTTAAAACTAATTTCAAAATGCTTGTGGCATCAAAATCTTGGGGTATTAATGATGCTGCGATCTGGTGTATTAATGACGCTGCGTTTTTATACCCTTGGAGAGGGTATATTGAAATTGTGCAGATATTTGTAACGCACAGAAGGAAGCATCTCCGAACACATAAAGTATATATATTCTTGATCAGCATGACGAGCTAAGTTGTCCGTCTGTCCGATTGTTTCGATGCTATCTCCTCCGTCAGTTTTAAAGCTATCTTAACCAAACTTTGCACGAAGTTTTTGGTACAAATACGCTGCACATTTGTTGGAACCGTCCGGATCGGATTCCTATAGCATATAGCTGCCAGAGGAACGATCGGTTGAAAAAGTAGTTTTAGTGAGAAAACTTTTTTGTTTTCAATGCTATTGCTCCCAACCCTCGAATTTATAAGATTATTATGATTTTACATATTTCTGAGATTAATCAAAATCGGACAACTGTATAGTATAGCTGCCATACAAAATTTAGGTTTGAAAAAAAGTCATGGTAAGAAAATCTCTTTTTTTTTTAATGCTATCGCTCCCAAACTTTGTACAGCTCAATATTATATATTCTGTTAAGTTTGGTTCAAATCGGATGACTAAAGCATACAGCTGCCATAGGAACGATCGGTCGAAAAGTAGTTCTAGTGAGAAAAACTTTTTTGTTTTTAATGGCAGAGTGTTTATACTTTCCTGATATGAATGTTATCTGTTTTAACATAATTTTGGAATATTCGATCAAAATCGGATGCCATACGAATATAGAAACAAAGTGGCAGAAATATACACAGGTAGTTTAAAGGTCGAAAAGAGTTTTTTTGTTTTGTTTTATTTAAATGGGCATAAAAGCGGTTTTTTCAAACAATGATACATTTTCTATTAACGCTTGGGACAGTAAGTACCGAAGTTTACCGTTTTACGGAGCTTACATCATGAACGTGAGGATTTAGTGATAGCTTGATTAACGGAGGGTTCAGGAACAAAACCCGCAATGACATCAGATGTAGAGTAAAAGTTATTTTTGATGTGAATTTCGGTACGAAAGATTTTAGTAAGAGTAAAATTTGATTTCAGCGTCACGTGACGCTGTGAAAGATGAGTGAAAGAGGGGGAAAAGAGGCTAAAAAGTGAATTAACAGTGACTAAACAGTGACAAAACAGTGACTGAACTGTACTTAAACAGTGACTAAACAGTTGTTTGGTGCTCGATTAAATTCATTGATTAATTCGTTGACGAAATTTCGATAAGGTGAACGTGTCGTATACGTAATATTTGTGGAAACTTTAAAGGCTTTTCGCAGAGGTTAAAACTCAAATTAACATTTTTGATTTTTTAATTTTACGATGGCATCAGTTAAGTTTCCACTGGTACCCTATCTACATACACATATGTGTCAGTGGAATTAGGCTACAAGATTTAAGCATCAGCGGTTACAATGGATAGAACATCTTTCTCGAATGGACCATGGAGCTGAGCTTAAAAATGGGAACAATTGGAAAGCTAATGGCTTTAATAAAGCCGTCAGGAGGGTGCGACTGAGATGAGATAGGAAGATCAGGTACGGCAAAACATTGTTTAGCTTGCTGTTAAGAACTGGTACCACCCTCTCACAAAACAGAAACGATTGTTGAGCATATAGGCACTATTGGCAGTGGCAGAGACCGTTAGGCGGTTCTGATAATATATTGGGCCAAAAGGAAAAACCTATTAAATTAAGCAACAGTTTCAAACCCGTCGTAAAGCCAAAGGTTTGGCTTCTAAACTTATAGAGCCCAAGGTTTTGGTTCGAAACTTGGTTCTTCTTAAATCGAAAAAAATGAGATTGATTTTGCCTCCTTTCACTAAATTTCAGGAGAGCAGTCAAAATTGACACTTTTTTAGTCTTGTTGATTGTGCGTGTTATCATGCTACTTGTTATTGGTATACTCCACTTTCATTATTGTTTTTCTTCCTTTTAAACGGCTTCCAATAGTACCTAGACCTTGAAATTGAACAAGGCATATGCCGAACACAACTTCGCTAGATAATGCATCAATCCAGTACTTTATACTTATTTTTATATAAGTTTTTAAAGAAGTGATTTAATTTTATGGGTTTGTTGGCCTGGAAAATTCTTTGAAAGACTAAAATAATGTACTCCCCATTTGTCTCGAATGATTTTGTGAAGAATATGTGAAATTTTTGGAGATTATAGCAATCAGAGTTAAAAGCTTTCATAGAAGGTTGCAAAAACACATTGCATTGGTTGGCGATTGCCACTTTTCATTACTCAAAAGGGCTAAAAGCCCATAAAATTTGAAACAGACAAACGGACAAACATGTCTGTTTAAGGCAGAAGACAAAAGGCCAAACATTCGGTTAAAGACGCTTCCTTCTTTGCCTTGCCAGCATGAAACAAATTTAATGCAAGTATCTAGCAAAAATTGCTAGAAAAAGGTGATCAACCATCGACTGACGACACACTGCTTAATCTACAGTTTACAAGATCTATTTCCCAAGAATCAACAAATTTCTAAGATGACTCAGTAAATTTTCTTGCTCTGTTTTTCTATTCTGTCTTACTTGGAGTTCATAGCAAACACTTTCGCATGTTTTTCCATGACTTTCCAGTTTCCATCACAGTCACAAAATCTTGAACCTCATGTGTACATTCATTCATGCATACCATTCCCCCAATTGTTGCTCCAATTGCGTTTGTTTGTTTTTGCCACATCGATACCTACACTGAAATTTTGCATCATCCACTTTGCATAGCCTCAATTTTTGGAAGCTCTCTTCATGTATCTCTGGTATGGCAGGTTGATGTACTTTTAAATGCAACCACATTTTTAATTGCTATATTATGGTCGGTCGACAACATTTGACAAACAAACATTGCAAAAACAAGGCAAGAGAAACACATTTATCATGATGATTACCAATCCAAGTCGAATCCCGATGTGAAAAAAAACAACAGCATACGAGGTGTATAAGAAATATGGCAAATAAAATAAATGCTTAATTATGGCCTACGATTTGGGGTCTACGTCTCTTTTGAGTCTATCGCTAAAGCGTTGGCGTTGCAGCAGGTGGAAAATACATAGTATAACGTAAGCTAACATGCCACCACACACTTGACTCAGGATTGGAGTTGATGTTGTTGTTTTTGTTGGAGTTGAAGTCTTCGTCGTCATGGCATACCAATGTATATCTTTGTTGAGCCATTTGGCAATGCGGCATAAAGCGGCATAAATTGAACGCAATGTTGATACAATTTTTGTGAAGTTTTTATTATACCCCCTGAACATGGGGTGATATGGGTTTATGATGCAAGTTGCAAGCTGTAAATATTTTAGACATTTATTCTCTAAGGATTTTATTTGGATTTTTCAGTTCATTTTTCTTACAATTTGGATACTTAATCCGTAGGACATAGGACATCAATCAATGCTTATCTCAAACGAACTCTATTCTTAGCAGTTGTTTTAAGTTATACGAGCTTAAGCTCATAGCTTATACATAGAGCAGGGTGTCTCTCTCTCTCTCTAACACACAGTGATGCATGACTTCGGCAAGCATTCGGTGTGAATTTGCGAATATGATGTACACCAACAACAACTTCATAAGTGTTCTCTCTACTCTTTCTCTGCGAGCAAAGGTTTTGTTGTTGCCGGCGCGTCATGAATAGCATCTCGATGTTCTCTCTTCTCGTTCTCCCCGAGCTAAGGTTTTGTTGTTGACTTTGTGTGCATCAGACACAAACAAAAATCGGTTTTCTCTTTCCATTTCTTGTGGTTGTTGTGGCTTAAGATACATTTTTTCATTTATATTTCTGTTCCGTAGGGTATAAAAAATTCGCTAATCTAAACCTTATTTCTTATCGTCTTTCTTTAAAAATTTTTTTTTGTACATTAAACAATTTTCTTGCAATTTTTTGTTGTCGTCATCGTAATCGCACACACATTTTCATTTTGTTCGGCTCATTGAAGCTCTGCTTTGCTCTCCTCTGGCCAGCAGGTGTTAATTTTCGGTTAGTTTTTAGTTTAGTTTTTTATTTCTTTTGCAAAATGTAGTTTACTTTTACCCAGAGCTGAGGCCACTCAATCAATTCCCACTCACAAAAGTGAAAAGTCAAAACGCGACTTACATTTATCGTTGTAGTCAATTGTGGGTTATGCGCGCGCATGTAACAGCTGCTGCTGCTACTGCTGCAGGTAAGCAGTCCAAGCAATTACCTACTAACTCATATTTACCGTTAGACATTTAGTACATGCATTAACTCTGTTAGCTGCTGTTGTAAATTTGCGACATCGTCCGCCGAAAAAAAGGCAAATACAGCAGCAACTTTTGTCTCATTGTTTCATATTTATTAGAGTTTTTTTTTTTTTGGTAATAGAAAAAACCAATTCCAAACCTAACGAGCAGACGACGCGTGCATCTTTGCAAAGTTGCTGTGGGAATTGTAAATGGTTATCCTTTTATGCAGCTCGAGTGCTTGCGCAACACCAGCAGCAGCAGCAGTAGCAGCCATTGTTACCTCATGTAATTGAAAATTACATTTTTAGACTCATATAATTCCATTAACTGCAATTTATATTAATTTATTTGAAGGCACCACGCATCTAACATGCCTACAGTTTGTTTTTGGTGTAAGACAGTGCGTGTGGTCAAAAAATGCATTTTGTGTATATTGCCAGCGCACATTGAACTTTAAAAAGCAAACGGCTGTAAGATCAACATTTCCAATGTTGCTGGCAACATGTTGCTGGAGCAGTCGGAGAGGTTGGCAACCAAGTTGAATTAGTGATGTTAAGTGTTATGGGGATAAGCATGTTACAAATTTACAACTAAAACACAACAAATAGAATTGGATGGTGGAATCTTTATTTTGGGCTGAAAGAACTATCTTTGACATTTACTTTTTAAAGATAATTTCACTCATTTAATTTCAGTCCATTCGGATGGTCCCACTTTGGATCACTTTTTCCAGCATTGCTACGGGTACCTCGCGTATTACTCAAGTAATGTTGGTTTCGAAGTCTTGAATCGTAGCTGGCTTATCGACGAAAACTTTTGACTTCACGTAAAAAAACCCATTGAAAGTCATATGATCTAGTGGACCAGTTCACGATGAAACCTCCACACCAAAATGATTTCTCAATAAAGCCATTGTTTCTCACGCTGTGTTTGCCGTAGGACCAAATGTCGCCGACATTAAGGGCTTCAATTTCAGGTAACAAAAAGTCATTTATCATGGTGCGGTAGCGCTCGCCATTGACGGTTATGTTCCGTGGCCGGGGTGCAAACTGGTTGGGGGTTAACCCGGTTGGGGGGGGGGGCTCCGGCATTTTTGGGAAGCCCGAACCGAACCTGAACCGAAGCAAAACAAATTTTTCTGTTCGAACCGGAGTAAAAAAAAAATCAAAAAGGGTTCGGTTCAAAAAGATTTTTTGTAATTTTAAATATTCGTACATATTTAGAAAGTGCTTAGAAAACCGTTCTTATATTTTAAATTCAATCCCAATCTCTACAGCTAAATCTCTGAATCCAAGAAACCAAATATTTTTGACTAAGAACAAAAAATAGCTTGCAAATAAACGTATTGCTATAAAGCATCAATGACTCTGTACCATGTCCATCCTCTGATGAAACTGAACAAGAAAATAATGAATATGTGACAAATATTAAACCGGTAAAGGACTTCATTAATTTTTTTCTTAAAATTTAAAGATTGTTCAAAATTTCTTATGTATTAAAGCTTTTGATACATGATCATTGTGAAGAACTTAAAAATATCACATTTTTTGTATTAGCTCTTCCTGTATTGTGTAGGGTGCTTTGTTGGACTGTACGGCTGTCAATTTGTATGATGAGTTTTAACACATTGGATGTACGACTGGATTTCGAGGGGTGCACCTCTAGCAAGCTCGCCGGATTGTCGGGGTTCTTTTCTACTCTCCATTATGCCATACGCACACATTTCCATAATATTTTAGGTGCCGGTTAACAAACTAATATAGAAGAAATATTCTACCAATCATTAGACGTTATAAAAGTAAGATGTGAAACTATAAATCTCCCGACGGATACAAGTATCATATTCCAAAAAGTGGTGGAAAATCTGATGGCTTTGTCCCCTCCCTGCCGATGCCATACAAGAAATTATATATGGATCCCTCAAATAAACTCTTCACAGGATCCAGCCAAATAGCCAGTATTAATAAAGGTTAACTAAAATACTCTAATATTATATGGAAAATATCAAGACTCTAACGTCTATTAGGGCGCGCACACTTGCAATAGAAACATAAACTGATGGTTGACCATGATATTTAAGTAGGGCAACAAGCCGAAATAAACAAACAGCTTACAACTGAATTTTAAAGATCAAACCAGTGCATGTTGTACACGCTAGCAAGGTCAGCCTTAAGTTCTGCCTTCAGTTCATCATTTAGCCACATGTGTGCCGCGCCCTTAATGATTAAAATTTTGCATTAATTTCCAATTTAAGGTTGTCCGAATTAGTGATAAAACAAAATTATTCCCTGAACCAGGATCGGGGAACCTTGGTTTAACCATGTTCCGAAGTGAACACCGAACCCCAAACATTTTAGGGGTGTGAACCAGTTCCGAATTTTACGAGGTTTGCAGCCCTGGTTCTGTCCGGCCTCAATTTCAAAGTAAAAACAACCGGGGATGAAAAAAAAACATAAACAATACCAAAAAAAGTATTTTTGTAGATTTAACGGCAGTTCGAGAGTCTATTCGGGTTGCTCATCAGCCTTAATGCGAGGAATTTGTTTGTTAACATTGATCCAATGTGCCTCGACACTATTCATTAAGAAAAAACAAAGGCATCGGTTTTTATGGGCTTTTTGAAAACCCTATTAAGACGATGTTGGGGTCTTTCCATGATGATTCGTCAAACAATTCTTAACAAAGAAATAAGGATGGCTGAAAGACCCCAGTAATGCGTGATGTCTGAAAAGGAATATTGAAGAAAAAACCTCACACTATATAATATACATTCTCCATGCGATTTTCATCATATGAAGTTTTTTGCAGAACCACGAGCCATGCGCAAAAAATTTTAGTATACTATATGGAAAATTTTACGAAAATTCAAAATCAGATATTTTAAGTTTTGATGGCCATGCAGAGGTTTCAATGTTTCAAATTTCTCCTTAATTTATTCTTGAACTATCGATGAGGGATAGATATTTAACAAAAGTGTCGAACCAATAGATAAAAAATTTCCAGTCTAAATCTCGGTAAAATCTTAAGAAATTCCTTTTAATTCTAAATTTTGAAAGTCAATGCCATTGATCTTCTACTGATACTTGAATCTACAAATAATTTTATTTTCCTTTACATATTTATTGTAGTAGTTCGCCTTAATTGCTTTACCCAGAGGTTTACCTTGTTCTAAATATATAATATATCTACATTATTTTTTGGAATTTGTTTTAAAGACAAATTAAGGAAAAATTTTAAATTAATTTTTAACATATTATACAAAGAACTAATAAAAAAGAGGGAGTGAAGTGTGGCTTTGATGTGAAACATAATGCTAAACTTAAAGGCTTAATTTCAAAATCACAAGCTCTCTCAATGACAGAGAAAGCATCCTTGGCAATCTTTCAGAAGAGAAAAAGAGTAGAAATACCAATGTCTTTTCTTTCAAGTCACTGTTATGTCACAGTCAAGTCACTGTTTAGTCATTGTTTAGTCTCTTTCAAGTCACTGTTTAGTCACTGTTTACTCTCTTTCTAGTCACTGTTTAGTCTCTTTCAAGTCACTGTTTAAGTCACTGTTTGCTCTCTGTCAAGTCACTGTCAAGTCACTATTAAGTCACTATTAAGTCACTCTTAAGTCACTGTCAAGCCACTGTCAAGTCACTGTCAAGTCACTGTCAAGTCACTGTTTAGTCACTGCTTCGTCTCTTTCAAGTCATTGTCAAGTCACTGCTTAGACTCTGTCAAGTCACTGTCAAGTCACTGTTAAGTCACTGTCCATCACTGTTTACTCTCTTTCTAGTCACTGTTTAGTCATTGTTTAGTCTCTTTCAAGTCACTGTTTACGTCTCTTTCAAGTCACTGTTTAAGTCACAGTTTGCTCTCTTTCAAGTCACTGTCAAGTTACTGTTCAGTCACTCTTAAGTCACTGTCAAGTCACTGTCAAGTCACTGTTTAGTCACTGCTTCGTCTCTTTCAAGTCACTGTTTAGTCTCTGACAATTCACTGTTAAGTCACTGTTATGCCGCGGTCAAGTCTGTGTTTAAAGTCTTTCAAGTCACAGTCAAGTCACTGACAATTCACTGTTTAGTCAGTGTTCAGTCACTGTGGGGAAAGAGGGGGCCCCAACCCACCTTATCTCTACACCTTAAATTTCTCTGTTTTGTGTGTTTGTGACTCCATAAAGAGCGTCACCTACTACCACCTCTTTCTCTTACCCCCTGACACAAAAACTCTTCTGTTTTTGTGTGTTTGTGACTCCACAAAATGAGCGTCACGTGACGTTGGAATCAAAACTACCTACTAAAATCTTCCGTTCCGAAATTAAATTTGATGTTTCACATCAAATATATTAAAATAATTCCATCTATTTCAACCCTATTTATTAAAACTCTTCTTCTTTTAATTTTATACTCCTCCTAAAATTCTCTTATTCTATTTCTTTAATTTTAAAAATATTTATTTTTTTTCCCTTACAAACAAATTGATAATTTTTATAAAAAAAAATTTTTGCCAAAAATCTTCGCATAGTCCATCCATTTTTCTTTTATTTTGTCCGCATCTCTAGCATAGTCTCTCACCCCATCCAACGGTAACAAACATAATTCACTTTAATTCGATTCGGTAACAAGCAATGCAACTGCCTAGAGTTGCACCCGAGCTGTCATCGTCTTCGTCGTCGCTGTAGTTGACATAATAAATAGCTGCAGAAAATTAATTAAATGCAAATTGCCAAATCACATAATCATATCATATGACAGAGAGCTAACACAGATTTACACTCTCTCAGGTGTTGCAATATACGGAAAACTTTGGTTAGACCGCCTCTCTCACCATCAATTTTCTTGGCTCCAATTGTAATACTAAACTAATCAAAATATTTACGCTTTTGTAAAATTGCTAAACATTTTAATTTTTTTACGGATTTTTCACACATTTTGCCAGTTGAGGAAACTGGCGACTTCCTTGGACTTTCAGCGGCGGCAGCAGCTGGCGAGTGTCTCGTGTGTCTCATTAATTAAGCGGCAATTGAAATTGAGTCGCTGACTTCCTACAATGAAAAGCGCTTAAGAGCTGCATTCGGTTGGGGGCCACATTGAAGTAGGTTAAATACTTTTACCTTATTTTGAGTGTGGCAGCCTGGCTAATTGCTGTCATTTTTGGCGGCTACTCCATCGTCAGTTTTTTTTCCATTGTTTTTCCTGCTGGGACCAGCTCACTCTAACCGGATATTATGAAATTTTCCAGTTTTCTCCACCCGGCCTGTCTATATCAAGATTATAAAATTGTTAAATTTATGCAACCGCATTTGGACATGGAGCCAGGAGCTGGCCAAACCAGCCCCTGTTTTGGGCTGCTCTAATCAAGTTGTCAGCTTCGACATTATTTCTAGCAAATAAATTTTCAAACCAATTTATTATGGCGCAGGGACAACGCCCGCTCAATGTTAAGTTGAAGTGCAGTCGGTGGCCATTTCTAGTTTCTAGTCGATTGGCCCACTGTACCTACACGTAATCCCCGTCAAGAAAATACTTTCACAGTCTACGCCTCTCCCTCTCTCTCTCTTTCTTTCTCTCCCTCCCGGCCTGAGCTTTTGGGTTTTGCAATCGGATTACCTCAGCAATTAGTTAATGACCAAATATGTATGCCAAAATTAGGCAGAAAGTAACACAAACACAAAAAATGAACGTAGAAACAATTTAATTAACATACAATAAAACACTTGAATGCATATGAAAGTTGGCAGGCAATGCAACCGAAGTCACCGCCTTGATCATATTCAGTGAGTTGTGAACGCAAATGAATTTGGCAGGTAACAGAAAAATTGAAAGAAAAGAAAAATAGAGACATGCGAATGAGGCACACTCTGGGAGGAGGAATATGTGATGTGAAATGCAAATTATTATCTAATGCTCAGATAAAAATTTAGTATCAAAATATTGTAGAAAGTTACAGCGATAAACCAAGAAAAAAGTAGAACGATTTTTTGGAGTACGTTGTAGAGCAGAGTTCTTCAATCACACGAATACAAGCCAAGTGCTTGCCGAAGTTATTGCTCACTGAGTGTCAGAGAGTTAGCGCTTCAAGTCAAGCATTTAAGCGGCATAATATGTAGTGACAATTATGTTTTCATGCCAAAACCAAATTAAAAAGGGTTTAGACCGATAAGGGGTCGATCAGCAGCGGCGCAGAGGTGAATGAGGCTGGTCCACAATATGCATCGCAGTAGGTGCCCACGTAATGGGAATTTCTCGCTCCGTTTCGTGTACACAGTTGTGTGTACAGATTTTTTGTAAGTTTAACTTCGGGTCGAGTTGTTGCTCGTGTGTATATAACAGTTGTGTCGTGTTTGTGTCAATTGACTTTTCAAAAAAGGCACGTCGGTCGGCAAAGTGCCAAATGCTTACAGTCTTAATTATGATTTTGTCGCCAGTTCTTCCATATACCCAATAGTCAAGCGAGCTAAAGCGCCGTCATCCATGTGCTTCTGTGTTGGAGGTCCCGAGTTCAATTCCCCTCCTCTTCTCATACAACATTTTTTTTTTAAGTTTATTAATTTTTATTCCCATTACAATCCGATACACATAGTACTAGACAGTGTCAAAGTTTGTAAAGTATATATTATACAACTTCATACCCCAAGTGTGTGGACGCGCGCACAGCTAGTCCACAAGTCCACACACAAATTTCAAAATGGTGTATCGTCTTGTGAACTGAACGCATACTTCCTCGCCAACATTTTCTTAAATGGTATATTGAGTTGTAATCTAAAGCCGAAGTGTTTTCTGTTATACGCCCACTTTTTCGATTACAAAGAACTCTGCTTTGAATACAGTATGCCAACGAAAACGGCCAAGCTTACGTAAATGTATACAGAGTAGTAACCGATACTTGAAGGCTGCCAGCCTTCAAAGTGTTTAAGAGAACATCGAACTTGTAATGGGCATTTGCGCCGCTGGGATATGGGCTAATCCTGCGTTGCGGACGTTACATTTGTACGCAAATTTGCTTGCTAAAATTGACACAGCTGGCGTCCACATTGGTATATTTTAATAATTTTTTTAAATGGTCTGGAGGTCTTTCAGAACAACCCAATTTAAAAAAAAAGGTTAAAAAAAAGGTTATGCTTGTTTAAAGTTCCGTTGCGGACGTTAGCAAAAATGGAAGTCGACTCTTGAGGCTTATGTGCATTTCCACTATTTGTAGGATAAAATTCGAATTCATTTGTGATTTCATTTTCCGATGTTGGAAATACCGATTTTGCTAGTTTGCCCTCGATATTTATCAATTATTAATATTAATATTATTTAAACACACTTTTTGTTACTTTGAGGTTATGTTTTTTCGGATTCTCGACCACCTAGAGCAATTTAAAGCCCAGATTCAGATTCAGCAGGCAAAAATCCATTATAACCACCTATTTCCACCTCATAATATTAAAAATTTTTTTTGAGTATTTTCATGCCGTTGCGGACGTTACACATTTTGGCATTAATTTTTTTAAAAAAATGTGTAATAAAGGTATTTTTTTTTCATCAGATTAATGGGCATGAAAAACTCTGTTTATTAAGCCAGTTTGGAAAACCAAATTATTAAAATTCATTCTGTTAAATTAAAAAAACCCTATTTTCCGTTGCGGACGTTACACACAGTAAACCGATTTTTAGTTTAAATTTTTAATATATAGTAGATATCTTACAAATATAATGAGTACCTTAAATTAAAGAAAATGAAACAAATTTTAAGTTTAGCTAAGCTCAAAATACTGAAACGACTGTTTTTACCATTTTTTTGACCAATAAAAAAACCCTTTTTTTTCAAGAATTAATACAAGCAAGAGGTAGGTGTAGGTATGCATCTGCCAAGAACAAACAAACCACCGTAGAACAATATTGCTTACATATTTTGAAGCTTGAATATGTATCCTATTATTCCATTAACAAACATTTGGATTTTGGACAACTTTAAATTTCTGCCCTTGGTTTAAAAATTTTCGGATTAGCCCATATACAAACAGATTAAAAAACAAACAAATTTTTACTGCTCCGATGCGAGGTCTGTTCCAAAAGTTATCGGCCGTCAAAGTGGGTGTCCAAAAAAAGTTTAGTGCTGGCGGCCATGATTCCACGTCTCCAGGATGTTTTTAGATAAAAGAAAAGGTATAACATAGGTTTGTGACCTCAAAAAGCGTGATTTTTGAAAAATGGCGGCCATTAAAAAATGAAAAATTGATTTTTGGCCTTTTTTTTGTAGTTTAGTGTAAAATAGTAAAAAAATTTTTAAAAGTATGATTAAGGTTCAGACCAGAATGGTGACAATTCTGCGTCGATTTCATTTTTAATCATCAAAATCGGTTCAGTGTAACTGTAGATATCATGGCCGCCAGTTCGAAAAACGTGGTCTCGAGATAAACGATTTTAAGGGGGAATGAAAAAAAAAAAAATGAAAAAAAATGCAGTTCTAGAATGGTGACAATTCGTGCTTCGATTGCATATTATTTCAAATCAGTTTAGTAGAACTGGAGAAAAGTGGATTGGCAGTCCAAAAGTTGCTTTGAAGGTAACCAAAAATATTACAGATATTACATACTTACAGATATTAGTCGGCGATGCCAGCTGCACAGACCTTCCTCATCTTAAAAAAACTGTTTTCGTCAGCAGCTCCTCTGCTCTGCGTGCCATTCTGCCTTCTTTAAATGCGGCCGCAGCTCTAGTTTCTGAGCGGATTAGTCAGTCTGAGCATTGTGTAGCATAGCCTTCGATAATTATCGATTAAAAGTCGATTAATAATCGATATCGACCTGGGGCGACAACATGTAACCATACAAATCAAAGAACCAGCCGATATTTCACAGCTTTATTTACTCGAAATTTATTTAGTCAAAAATGTCTTGTTTTAGCGAAGACATTGTTTGACTATAAATTTATATCTTCTAAAGTATTTCGAATTTCCAAAAATCTTTTGGGGCGATATTCTTAACTATCCATATAAGACCCTTTCACATGTGCTGTTGATCAGTTAAACAGACAAATTAGTGCTCTTTGCTCAATTCGAGCCATCTAAAAGTGTGCTTCAATGTTTTGTGTCTTTGATGCTTGCAGAGCTGGGTGAGGATTATTATTTTCGAGCTCTGTTTCTGTCTGTCTTGAAGGGGTGTTTGCATGTCCGTTAACGATTCCGTAGTAGCCAACTCTTAAGATCCCTAGTTGCCTGGTATGCCCGAGTGCACCGGTATTTAGACAAGAGTTGTGCAGCCTAACTGTTGACTAGAACTGATATGTTAATTGGGGGTTCATCTAAGCTGTAAATCAGTTTCGCCGCTGTGCAAAGTGCATAGATTTCGGTCTAAAAACCGCAGCATCAATTCGGTGTACGGATAGAGAGCTGTGTAGCTAGTTCTTTAGATAACACAGTCACTTTTGTGCCCTCAATACAGATTCATGGTTCATTAAACAAAAATAACAACAAGCTTTGAATGCGGCGAACAAAATCCAATTATATTAAGAATATGCACAACAAATATTTTTATTACTTGCCATTTTAAAACCACATTTGCTGACCAATGTTTTACCTTCTCTCGACCGAAGTCTTATACAATTTTACAGAAAACTATTTTAAGTGAGCAATAACAATTAAAGAAATCATTTAAATGCCACTTACTTAAATGGTACAATTTTCTCGATTTTATTTCAAATCATTTCACGTACCATTAAGCTAGTTGGTTACAGCATCTTTGTTATGCAGCGTTTCGCTATTGATTAGTACATTTTTACTTTTTTCACTTTCCTTTTTTTTTTGGAAATAAACTCTTTTCCGTTCCGCCCATATGCAGTCCCTATTTCCACTTAAAATATATTTACCACCCATCAGCCACAAAAGTGAATGTACAGAAAACAAACGCATTAACAATAAAAATCATCGAAACAAATGTTAAAAAACGTATATAAATTTTTAGTTGGCTGGCAATTACACAATCTGTGGGGCCCGTGCGTGCTACAAATTAAAGTCGGAGCGCAATAATGGAATAATAAATCAGCATGCATAAAATATGCAAGAAAGAGAGTAACAAAGTGCAAATCAAAATGCATTTCGCATTTCCTTCCGTTTTTTTTTTTGAATTGGCCAAACGCATTTGGAAATTTGGAGCAATTTAACACTTGCCTTGGACGTGTCTTGGCTGTGCCTCTTCCTGAAGCGGGGAAATATCCAGCTTAAGAAAAGAGATAGAGAGGGAGAGTTTAATTTAGATCATTCAACTCAGACCCGTTTTGGGTGTCCCACCTACAGTTTAACCTACATCGAAAAAAATGCCATAAAACTTCAAAGGCGGCAAAAACGTTTGAGATTGAGATGATATGACTGCTCCAATTTAAAGCCAGGCACCCGGAAGATATTTGAAAAATTCGAAACCAAAAAATGGTTGTTAAAGTGTGTAGTTTTTTTTTGGAATTTTAATCACTGTGCCAGCGGTACTAAGGTATAATAAGTTTGTGCATATTTTTGTAACAGGCAGAAGAAAGCTTTGTCGTCTTTATAAATTATATATATAGTTCATTTGTCCATCAACAGGTTACCATTTTTGGTTTCATCTATTTATTGGCAGTTGAAAGAATAAACTTTAGTAGGTACAGGGTATATAAACGTCGACTTTCTAACTTTATTTTAAATGAAAGTAAAATAAGAGGGATAAATATTTGGAATTTACATTTAATGGCCACCTCTTTGTTTATTAACTAACTAAAAGTTCTCTCTATAATTTTGTGTGCCACTTTTGATAAACATTTACTTTGCCTTCACTTGGCCGGGGGTTTGATTTAAATTTGGTAAATGCTCAAGGAATTCACGACGATTTGCATCAATGATTTGTTGGTACCAGCTGGAGCTGGTCTCATTGAGACTGCTATTAACCAATGGCCTGGGCGTAGGTAAAGTTCCCTTTACTTCCACTTGTGGCGACTTTTCAGCATTATTAGATTTGGCTTTGTCGTATTTATCCATCATGGATTTCTCAGTTGTGGTAGTTACTTCTTTTTCTTCTGTTGGCAAAGCGAACGGCACTATGGGAAAATCTTTGGGTATAAAATTGTGCACCGTTTGAAAGGCTAAACCTCCTTCGGTTTGTCCTCGCTGTAGGGGCACCTTGCCATTTACTACATCTAAAACGGCAGGTTGAAGTACATCTTTGGTTACATCTATATGATTCAAGTCTAGGCCATGTTTTTGCTTCAGCTGTTGCTCCACATTATTTGCCACCGCATTAACGCTTAGATTTAAGTGACTCTGAGGATCCCAAGTAACGTTTGGACTTGTAGGCTCTGGTTTTTGTCTATCCACTATAATGTCTGGACGTCGACTGGGCCAAATGGTATCTACCTGTCGATCACCAGCTTGATAGCTTTGTGTTTGCGCCAAGTAGCCAGTATTTGCATCTGCCCTAAAACGTGTGATCTCAATGAGACCATCGGGTCTCAAATAACCAAAGCTTCCCTCGATGCTGCCGTTGACATAACGACGTTCATCTCGAAATTGAATGTTTTGCGTTTGAGGATCCTCGATTTCATAGCCAAAAGCATAGGTATTAGGTCCTGTGGAAAGCAAAAGACAGTTCAGTAAGTGGGTGAAAATCTTGCAAAAAATAAAATTTCCACTGCCTACCGTAGG
>JAEIFU010003575.1:0-26799 GCA_018904235.1 Lordiphosa stackelbergi | reverse complement strand
GCGGTGGTTACAAAGTGAATCTTTTACGTGAGGCTGTGGCTCCCTTCAAAGATGACCTGGAGACTATTATATTGTTTACAGACAGGTAAGTCAGAGCGGCCAATTCCTCCATTACAAAGTTCTTATCAAGACTCCAATTTCAGCTACGATGTCATTATCACTGCCACACTTGATGACATTTTGGAGAAGTTCCAGGAGTCTGGTGCCAAATTGCTCTTTTCCGCAGAGAAATTTTGCTGGCCTAACAAGAGTCTAGAGTCTCAATATCCTGAGGTGGAGGGCAAAGCTTCACGTTTTCTAAACTCGGGAGCCTTCATTGGCTATGCACCGCAGGTGTATGCCCTGCTGACGGATCATCCCATTGAAAATACTGAGGACGATCAGTTGTACTACACCAAAGTGTTCTTGGACGAGTCTAAACGCGCAAAGTTGGAAATGAAACTGGACACCCAGTCACGCTTGTTCCAGAATCTTCATGGCGCCAAAAATGATGTTAAGCTAAAGGTCGATCTGGACAGCAATCAGGGTTCATTGGAGAATATTAACTTTATGACCCTTCCAAGTATTGTTCATGGCAATGGATTGAGCAAAGTGGATCTGAATGCCTATGGCAATTATTTGGCCAAAACTTACAGCAGCGGCGTTTGCACTTTCTGTCAGGAATATCAACTGGAATTGGATGTGAGTTAAGGCGGTTGTGCAACAACAGGGAATTACAATGTTTTTCTATATTTCCACAGGAACAAAATTTACCCATCATATCCTTGGCTGTGATTGTTCCTCAGGCTGTGCCCTTTTTTGATCAATTCCTAGAGGGCATTGAGAAGATTAATTATCCAAAGAAAAATCTGCATTTGTTTTTCTATTGCAATGCCGAGCTGCATGATGAGGATATTAAATCGTATGTGAATCAACATAAGAAGGAATATGCCAGCACGAAATATGCTTTGTCTTATGATGAAGTGGATGAGCGTCATGGTCGACAATTGGCTCTGTAAGTAGAAATTTAGATTCTATTTCTATGTTCTTAGGGCTGCACAGTTTTTGTGGAGATGCTGAAAATTAAGATTTCGATGAGTTGACTCTATTTATGGTTTGGAAAAAGTCCAAAGCCTTCGTTTTAATCGCTTTGGCTTTGCAATTCGTTCTTAATGTAGTATCAAAATCAACCATAGGCGTTTGGGTTCAAATTGGGTACTATTATTGACGTAATGAAGCTTGACCTATACCTATAATACCCAGTTGATCTTTCTAAATTTTCTATAATCAATAGAACTGATCGTCTTACGGTTCTCTAATGACACGGAACCTACGTGTCGGACTATTTAAACAAATTAATGGCAATATTCTTTTCAATATTTCTTCCGCAAACCACTATGGCGGGCTCATACGCCTAGATCGAATATTCTAAAGGTTAATTAAAAGCCTTGAAAGTGTATCCAACCGGTTCGGTTTGGATTTTCGGTTCCCTCGAACAGGACCCTGAAGTGAATCTTTCAAATAATTAACCTTTCGAACCTAAACCCAAACCAATACAAACAATCATACAGATAAGTTAATTTCTAAAGAGCTTTTAGAACTTTCTTTATACTATGACCGGACAATATAATTTTTTTTATTCCTTTGGCGATTTCGACAAGGAAATAAAGCATTAGTTAAGTTTAACAAGGTAGAAGATGAGGCTACCCTCAAAAATTCAAAGATTAAGAACATTTAAAAGACTTTGTAGAAGTCATATGAATGATAACAATAAAGAATGTAATTCATTTAACTACTGACTGACGTTTTACATTCCGTTCTCCTGAACATTAATATTGTGACATGAAATAAAGCCTACGGACACAAAGCCCATATTAGATATTTCGATCACAACTTTGAAATATAAATCAAAACTTTTCTGGGCCTTAACGCCCAAGGGCAAAAAGTTCAATTTCGATTTGAATTTTTAAACACAAATTTACCATGTGGAGAATGAAACAAAATGCCGAGGCTTAAATTTATTTGGCAAAGTGATGGTAATTATCTAGTATACCTTTCTTCTCTCAGAAAATCATTAAAAACGACTTCGATATATCCGTTAATCAGGCGAAGAAATGTTTCCTGAGGGGAGAAATCCGAAAAGTGTGCAACATTATTTTAACTCGGCTAT
The DNA here is from genome assembly GCA_018904235.1 of Lordiphosa stackelbergi. NCBI lineage: Eukaryota > Metazoa > Arthropoda > Insecta > Diptera > Drosophilidae > Lordiphosa > Lordiphosa stackelbergi. The sequence continues at coordinate 24,650 of JAEIFU010003575.1, read as the reverse complement.
TTATTATTCGATCTTAAATACTGTGATCAAATTCAAGGGCTACCAGCTTTCCGAAAAGGAAATGGCAATGGCAGAAAGAAAGAACAGAGCTTGTTTAAAATGTGAAGTCATTTCTATAGAAACAAAAAATACAAATTCTAAACCGCTTAGACCTTACGGAAATTGTAAGAAGCCTTGACTTGAATAAGGCAACAGTTCGCACTATTTAAAAGGAAAGATTGGGTCATCTTTATCTACTACACTTACAAGTAGAGCACGTGCACCTATTTTAGAGAAGAGCACTTAGCATTTGAATTAACGATAGCTAGGAAAACAAGATCACTTAAAAGCCAGCGAATCTTTCATAAAAAGGCACACAGAATTAGCGAACTGCTCAAGCAAAATGGAGAGCTCTTTTCCAGCATAAATTTCGTTGCTAGGAATGGATGGATCGGATAAATTTATAAAACGGTTCTAAATTCATAGCATTAAATTTAAGGGCGAAGCGGCATCGGCCGTTGATGGAGCTGCTACCACCTACCCAGAAGAAGAGGAAAAAGATTTAAGCCAGCCCAATGTTAAAATAAAATTTCTTACACCTAATATAACATCACTACTGCAGCCAATGGATCAGTTTATAATTTACACTTTCAAGGCATATTACATACATACTCTTTACGCTGGTTTTTGGATACAACTGAAACTGACTCCGTCGATGTTCTCAGTGCTTGGAAGAAATTTTCTATTAAAGATAGGCTTGAGTTGGTAATCTTATCTTTAAAAGAGATTTAAGTGTCAACATTAAATAGATGCTGCAGGAAATTATGACCAGAGGTTGTTAAAAAGCCATGAAATAGAAGGGCCACAATGTGGATTCCAGGATTTTTGGATCTTGCTCAATTATTGAAGATGAAGGTTTTGACGACAGGCATTTGATGATGTGCAAGAGTTGTTTGAAGATGAAGGAATTAATGACGAATCATTGCTTGAGATTGCTGTGAATGAGAATGAAGATGCCGGTCCGATTAGTTTAACGAAAGAAAAGCTCCAAGAAGAATTCGCATATGCTAGCAGCTCAGATCTGATCATCGAACGAAGACTTAAGTTTAAGAGGGAGTTGGAAAAATTCTTTTGCCTTATAAGAAGTGCTATAAAGAAGCTTTAAAAGCCACCAAACAATCAAACATGAATGATTTTTTTGATAAGGAGCACCAAAAAAAAAAAATGTTGAATCAAAACGGCTTAAACTATAAATGCCACCAAATGAATTTCAAATTAGATATAAATAGAAACATACTTTTGAACAAGTTTTACCTGTTAATTTAATTATATGAAGAAACTTTTTGTATTTAATACCAACTCAACAAGCTGCAAGGTGAATTTTTAATTTAAACTTCCCGGATCGATAATTATTTTTTCATCGGTTTCTATTTTCAATGTCAATACGTGTTGTCTTTTCTCGTTTTGCCGTCTCTCTTCTAGTTCATTTATTTGCAGCTTTTCTTAACTGCCCAGTTGCCCATTTCAGTGTTGCTAAGTCAGCTTTTTCCCGTCATTTCTAGCTTTTTGAACTTTTCTTGAAATCTACTCTATTGAAAATGCCACAAAGTAACAACATTTTTTAAAGTAAAGAACTTCCGGCTTTCTGAAATGATGATGATTGCTTCCTTTCAATCGAAGCCCTTAACCTGTGCTAAATGAAATCAGGCACAAAATGGGCAGCGCTTTGTATATGTTTGGGCATCACTTTTTACAATGTTTACCAACACTAGAAGTTCTCATTTCAACCGTAGAAATAGTGTTTTATTAGTAAGGGGGCAGGGCAGATTAGTTGCGGAATTTCTGGTTAGTGTGTTTTGTTTCTGTTAAACTGTCAACAAATTCTCAACTCAACAATTCCGTAACTCAACTGGGGGGCTTTTTGTGTAGAAAAATACAGCATATTTTCCACCTCCGTCTAGCCAAATACAGCTTTTTTTTTGACAAAAGTTGAAAACACTGGTCCATTTACTACTATCTACTCGTCGTGCAATCTCTATATACAGTGTGACCATCGTATCTGCCCTAAAATACCTAAAATATAACGCTCAAGTTCTTACCAATACATTTCTACACATATTGACGTTTATTTTCAAATAATTCCAATGTAATGAAATTTAAGATCGATATCTTAAAAATTTCAAGGGTTATTTAACATTTTTTATTGTAAGGGCAGGAAATTTGAAACAATTATGCGTTCTGTCAATTGGATTCTACATACATGGAGTCTAGCTCTTCTTGTCTCTGCAATGTAGGTGTACAGACGGAATGACAGATAAACGGACATGGCCATCGACTTGGCTGTTGATGCTTGCTCTCTAAGGCTGACGCGACCTAACGTGTCGATGTGCTTTTGATTACTTGTTATTTGGCTATAGCAAAGACAATATAATATGGAGATGCACCACTTTACTTAAAATTCTGATCCGAAAATTTTAAAGCAGCAACATGTCAGTGAAAATACGCAGTTCTTAAAGTGGTATTAAGTAATAAAAACTTAATTATTAATTCTTCCTGTAGTAAGTCAGTACAAATTTTTATGTATAAGTTTGGCATCAAGTCGGCACGGGCTATCTAGTCCAATCGCAATACTATTTTTTTTTGATTTGGTATTTTTAGCTGGCTCGAGGTCAATGTTTTTTACGTGCTTATTAGAAACAAACAAACACGAGTTTTTGATTTTCCATTATATTTCAAACCCTCGGATCGTCTTTAATAAATAAGCACGTAAAAACCATTGACCTCAACAGTAAAAATCAAAAGTCGCTATCATAACAACAATTTATTTTTGAGTTAATGAGGTCAAATGGAATAAAAATAGAGTGTATGCGTATTGATTCGCAAAAAAAATTTGTTCCTTATGTCTATTCCTAATATATACTTTATATGTCGGAAATATTTTGTTCTGCCTGTTACCCGCGACCCGCGCGATGTGAACCGATCGATTCATTTTACAACGGCTTCGAACACCCGCATCGAATCAGATTAAAATTTTTTAAAGGTTTTCAGTATTGGTATCCAAAATGTTAGGTCATTCATAGCTTTGGCCCCCTCCAACCGCAGCAAGAACCGAATCTTTAACTAATTTACATTCGGTCCTTTTCTTCTTTTTTGGAAAAACTCGGTTCAAAAAAGCGTTCGTTTCTCACTTTGCGAGTTGCATTTAAACCAATGAGTTCAAATTCAATTAAAAATGCATCAAAATTCGCAACGTTTTGTAAACATTAATGTGTCATTCCCCATTTGTTCTGCAACACGATATTGTGCACGGTTCCATACTAAATTTTTGGGCTGAGGTGAATACTTTGGAGCCTCTGTAACCAACAAAACATTCTGAGCAACAGTACGCTAAATAATACCAAACTTTCCATGGCAGACGTCAAATTTAATCTGTTAAAGGGTCTCCCACGGTTACCCACCTTCCATTTAAAACTCTTCCCTTCCTCTCAAATTTCAGCGATCAAGCCCAGCTACATCACAGCGATTATATTTTCTCTGTGGACGGCGATGCTCACATTGACGATGGTGAGGTGTTACGCGAGCTGCTAATGATAAACAAGTAAGTGGGTCATAGCTTCCTCTTTTGCTGTTTAACTTAACCCAAAAATCTCTCATCAATTTGCAGGCAATTCGTGGCTCCACTGTTCTCCAAATACCATGAGCTATGGAGCAATTTCTGGGGTGCCCTCTCCGAAACCGGTTACTATGCACGCTCCCATGATTATGTGGATATCGTGAAACGGGATCTCATGTAAGCAAAACTCTTCTTTAGATTGTTCTTCGTTATATTTCATAAAATCCAAAACTAATCGAAGGCAATGGAGAAATCGGTCTTAAAACTGCGCCTATCAATCGAATACATATTATCCGCCGTGCACTCGTACAGGCCCGCGTCCATTTGTGTCGCGGGATCGATTTCGATTTTGGATTTGACTCTGTCGTCGCCTATGCGCCATTCGTGGACATGCATATACAAATGCTGGTAGATCTCGGCACCATCCTTGTACCAGGTGATGTGCGGTCGTGGATTACCCTTGGCCACACACAGGAAGGCAATTTTATGACCCAGCACGTACTCGAGATCAAAGTGCGAGGCCTGTAGAATCTTGGCGCCCTAATTGAATAGTTTAATGAGCTTTCAATTGACTCGCGAATGTCACTAATACTCACATTATTGTTGTTATAATACTGATCCGATTCGGGATCCCGATATTTGCCTGTTATGGGTAAACCAATTTGTACCCTCGACTTGGTGCGGCCACGTCCACGACCACGACGCGCCTCACATATGGGTACCGCCAGCATGAGCAGGCCCAGGCCGAGCAAGATTAGCAGGCATTTGGATTGCATTCCTCGGTGTAAATACAAAACGCGCGCGCTCTTTAACCAGCAGATGTTGCTGTGCGAATCTCGTCTGCGCGTCGACTGATTCAGAGCCGTCGTTCTGTGTTTTGTTGAGTCGCCCTCTAATTTGCCACAATTGGCGTTGAATTTTGGACCTAGCTCACGTTGCTTTTGCATTTCCACATGGTTTTTACTCAATTTCATCGTTTGATTTGATTTGCGCACTCGTCATATTTCTCTCACCCTTTTTTTTTTGTAAATTTTGTGGGATCCGCAAATTATATATTATCTCTGGCACAGTGGCTTGTGATGCATGTAAATGGTGAGTTGAATTATAAAGGTGACAAATGACTGATTATCCTTGCGATCTTGTATATTGGTTTTCCGACTATACTCAACTGTAGGGTAAAGTTCTTCCATTGATATATTTTCAAAATTCTTTTAATTCTACATCTTAAAGCTGTCAAAGTGATGCAAACTTTAACTCCATTTTAGGAATTAGTTTCTTAGTTGTAGTTAGTATCTAAGACTCGTTTCAGAAACCATTTCTTTTGGATTACAGGGTCTAGTTTTTAGGTCCCCTTTCAGTCAGTTAGCGTTTGCAAAACCATTTCTCAAAAAATTTAACCAGGGAATTTTTATACAATCCCGTTCAGTCACCTGTTCGCTGGGAATATTGTATTGTTCGGAAAATAGTTCTAAAAAATAAGGTTAAAGTTTATTAGTATGCAGTTTAAGACCATATGTGAAAATACACCTAAGGAACAACCTGCTCGCCCCTCAAATCAACCATAAAATAGCGCCCCAGCAGGAAGTAGAGAGAGAGTTTAAAAGTCAGGTCATCAGACGGCAGAACAGTAGACGGCGCTTCTCAAAGGATTTCAAAATGTGATTGTAGAGTCTGAACTAATGTGGCGGCTAACCGAAAGGGTGGTCCGTTAAAGCATCTTAATCTGCTCTAACTGCCAACATTCTACCAGGAAATGTTCTTTCGAATATTTTAAAGGCAGCAGCGTTTGTTAGAGTTAGAGCTGGGCGCGTGAGGTGTTATTTTCGTGACAGAAACTTGCACGATTAACATTTACCATGTCGTGCTCGTGTTGCCACATAAGATTTCGTACGGTTAGATTTGCCTTGAGCAAGGAAAAATTCACATTGACTTATGTTACGTTTCTCAAAGTTATAGACTATAACTTAAAGTCGATATAGCAAAAACACAATGTCAAAGCTATACAAACATTGTCAAAAAAGAACTCCAAGAAGTATTGTCGTGGCAGCAAGCTGCCACTCCAGTTTCATTGCCTTATGCATCGAGTAAGAGAGATTCTATTTAACTTTACAAATATTAAGAACTAGCTGAACCCGCCGCGACTTTGTTGTTTTGCGGGTAAATGCAGTGGCCCATACACATGTTACATTTGTTCCCATCCCATAGGACCCAACCCAATTTTTTTTTATGCGCTCGAAATTTCCGGAATTATATATTAATCCCTTCCTGTCAAGTGGATGCTGAAAACAATCCTCACCTAGAATTATTTTCGTCCCGCGCCCATTTCTAGTAAAGGGCCGTTTCGCGCTCATGAACCGAACCAGTGTGTTTTAAAAAATGCTGGACCGAACCAAAACCAAAAATCAAATGGTTCCGGTTCGGTTCTTTTCGACTATTTATTGACTATTGAGTTACCAACCGATTTACCAACAAGTGCGTGCCCAACTGGTCACGAAAAATATGTTAAGATATAATTTCAGACCAATAAAATAATTGTCAAAAAAGAAAAAGTGAAATGACATGGCTATATCCCTCGGCTGTCAATGCTGATCAAGAATGTATGGGTGGTTTCATGAAAAATCGCCCCTCTGCTAATTTTTTTTTTCGATTCTTTGTTCAATAAAATAGTATATGGGCATTTTCCAAAGTCGCACACGATTTTTTTTCTTCATTTTTTTTCTCAAAATTTGGTCTTGTATCCAAAATTTTCTGTATTAAGCTGTAAATGGGAAACAGAATAGTTCCAGAGTTATGGACTTTTTTCATTTATTTAAAATCATTTTCAGTAACAATATTAAAATCCCGATTTTCGAAATGCAAAACTATACAAGGGACACAAACTGTCCACTCTATTCTACCACAACAAAACTATCTTCTTAAAACCAAAACATATTCACATTCCGAAACATCTAATATTGTTGGTTTATAACAAAAAATTATTTAAATAAATGAAAAATCCATAACTCTGGAACTATTCTGTTTCCCATTTACTGTTAATACAGTAAATTCCTGGATACAAGACCGAATTTTGGAATCAAATGAAGAAAAAATCCCCTTCGGCGGCAATTAATTGTGGTTTTACTAATTTTCGCGATTTGGAAACCAAAAAAAATGTTTAAAGTTTTTAAGTGCAAATAACTTGAAAGTTTGGTTTCAGAATTTAGTTTACATAAAAAGGTGGCTTAATCTTTTAATGTTAGTATTCTTACGAGATCCTAAAGGTTAATAAAAGCAAAACCGGATAATTTCTTAAACTCGATAAGTAAAGACGAGTTGGATATGCTTTCCCAAACAACCTCAATTGTAGGGACTAAATTCCATCAGAAAGTAAAATATCGATTGTTAAATGCATCGAAACGTTTGTTAGCGTTTACCTGAGGAAAAATATTTGTAAATATTGAGTTTATTAAAAATTAAATATTTATTATATAATAACTAAAAACCCTAATGATATGTTTATAAATAATCTGACTACATTTACCAAAAATATATTTCTTTAGTTTGTTAAATGAATACAGCGCAATCGAAAAAACCTCGGTTCGGTAAGCCCATAAAAACCATTCAATGTGTGAACCATGAACCGAACCAATTCTTATTTTCGAGCGGTTTGCATCCCTGCCGCGAAATGAAAAACTCCATATAAAAAAATCTGCTGTTGCTTTTTCATATTCGGTTTCCACTCATCGGGAAAAAAGCGTACTTTTGCCGCACTTTATGTTAATAAAATAACGTAGCTTTAAGTGCTGTTAAAGCCTCTTCTATAAAAATGAGCGCAGCCAAAAGATTGCGGCAAAAGCGTCGCCTAATGGGATTTTCTAGGGCATTTCATGAAGAGTCACACCAAAAATGTCGGATAGAATTGGGGGTTTCTGCGCTCATACTGAGAAGGCAAGATAATAAAGAAAAATTATGTGTTAAGATTTCATTAAATAATATTCATTTAATGATAAATACTAAGCTCAAGATTTCTTTGAAACGTTTATCGATGAAAAAATATGTTCTCAGTTATTTGCACCCATATTAAACTATTTTTTTGTCATTTTCACACACATCTCATGCGGCTCTAAATTTTGTCTCACAACGTTTTCACTTCCGTCCGCTTTATTTTTCAAATTTTCTTTTTAGTGCAGGCCTGCATAACTAAACGAAGGTCTATGCCAAATCTTAGATCTCTAGAGTCAACGTTATTGGCAACTTAAGATTTACGTATAGTCAGTATTGGGGTCTTTATATATTTGAATATAAATGAATACGTCTAATAATTTTCATTTTAAACGAAGTCGGGCGTGTCCTGTCGTGTTGTAATTAGGAATTTTTGACTGTACGTGTGTTGTATTCGAGTTAAAGTCGTGTCGTGCTAGAAATATTTGACACGCACCCTTCTGGAGAATCATTACGATTACCACACTCTTTCGTGAGGACGGGCAATACTTCCCGTTTACATTGTGGTACAGAACTCTCATTCCTGGAAGAATTTGCCCTAAACTTTGAAGAGATCCGGGGTATCAGTAGGCTTTCATTCTCGATGGACGAAGATCAGTTTAATGGAAGAAAGTGCATCAGTATATTTTGTTTGAGAACAGCTTTTGTCAAGAAGAGCGAGCGACGCAAACAAGCTCTGACCTACTTCATCGAACGTTGACCAACGACTGAAACGCTGTTTGCTTTCTTGCTACAAGCCTCGGCATGCGTTCGGCTAGGGTAGGTGTAAATAGCGAAATCTGTTCGGCCCCTGCGGGCCAGGCGTATATTGTTGTGTTCTGACCAAAAAAAATTTGAATTTAGTTATTTTCTTCATATATTTTTTAGTCCCAAAATTTCGGGTTTAAGCATTTCATTTGCTTACAAATTTTTAAATTTTAAATTTTACTTTGCAACCATTTTGGCAAACTCTTAACCCACTGTGCAGATCAGTAGAGTCCAGACTAAAATAGTATATTATTTACTCGGTTTGTTAGATTTGCTTTCATACATTTTAATAAAATAAATGCAAAAAAATTCTCTTCAATTGGATAATGGAGCCAATTTGTCGGCAACACGAAAAAACCAACGAGGCGAAAGGTCGAGAACAAAATCAGTGAAGAACTTGAAAATATCCGAAAAAAAACACAAGGAGAACTAATTTTTGGTTGGTGATTTTATTTGAAATTGTCGCTTAAAAGTTAACCATGACATAGTCTGTGCGAAAACCTCGACGATCGATGGCATAGATGTTGTCCGCTTGGCATTCATAATAACCTTTAAAACGAAAAAAGTCATAAGACGATGATTTTAGTCACACCATAACAGACATACCCGCATCCATTTGTGTGGTGGGATCAATTTCCATTTTGGACTTGATAACATCAGCTTCTATGTGCGACTCGTGCACCTTAAAGGAAAAGTAAACTATAAACTATTTCACCAACTAATATGATCCTATAACCTTACCTGAAAGAAACGGTGTTGATACAGTTCGGCGCCATCTTTAAACCAGGTAATGGTGGGACGTGGATTTCCTGAAAACAAACATGAATATATACACCCATATCATTTGTTTTTGTACCTACCCTGAGCCATGCAGAAGAATGTGATCTTGCGTCCCAGTGTGTAATCCAACTCAAAGTGCGAGGATTTTATTATTTTGGCGCCCTGTTAATTTCATTTATCACCAACATCAAACATCATTCATTCATCATCTTTCACTTACATTCTCATGATCATAATAGTTGACCGCATCCTGAGAACGATGTTGTATAACCACCGGTTTTTTGCCTGTATAATTGCGACGCAATACATTCCGTCCACCCGTACTTCCTGGGATTAAGAAGCTCATTAACATTTTCATGAAAATTTCTTACGTTCTGTCACTCTTACTTTGAGCTGCTCCCGCATCCAGTTGACTCAGGAAAAGCAACAAACTTAACATGAAAAGCGCTAAAGTGCCACCAAGACTCGGCATTGTTTGTGAATTCCTGTGTTGGTCAGCAAATCTACACCAACAGCCCAACGAGAATGTTGTTTTTATACTGCACAGCTTTTCAATCCATTTCATTTCGTCCCCTGGCGCGTAGTATTTTGATTGAATTTAATGGAGCGACGCTACTTTCCATTTCCACATTGCCACAACAATGTTGCGGATTTGTTTTTTTGTTGTTTTTGTTTTTGCTCTGCTTTGCTTATGCACTTTTATCATATTTCTCTCTCTCTATCTTTTTTCTGGTTTTGATTTCAGCGGGTTGTTTAACGTACCCCATGTGACGAGCATTTTTTTGATCAAGCATAGCGCCTTCGATGTGATTAAGTATGAGCATGGCGAATTTGACCCCGATATGGCTATGTGTGAGTCATTGAGAAAGGCGGTAAGTATAATGGATAACTGGGGTATATTAAATCTGTGTAATACAATTTTTGTGAATTTTATAGTAATTGTTACACTAGGAGGGTCGATCGGTGTAACCATTTCCGTTTTTTTCTCCTTGATTTTGATATTGAATTAAAAATTGTTAACTTTCCAATCCTTCTTCAATATCGAAATTTTTATAAATTTTTCTTATAGGCGAGGTTGTTGAAAATGTTGAGTCTTCCTTGACAACTTAAAAGAAATATTCTAAAAATAAACAAAAAAAGGAGGTCTCAAAGAAAGTTAGAAGAACAACTAAAATAAGTAAGGATAAAGAAAGTAGAAATTCATAAAATAAGAACGGAGCTATGACTGAGTACTGAAGTAGGAAATTAAAGGAAAGTTTGATTAAAAGAAGAGATATTCATGATTCAAACAGAATAAAATAAGGTAAAAGGAGGTATAAGAGAAAAATAAAGGAAAAATCAATTTTTCAGAAGTAAGAAAGAAGAAAAGATGGAAATCAGGTAGATGGCGAAGTTGTGAAGCCAAAAGTCAAATTTTATGAAGTTGTAAATATTAAATAATAGTCAAAAATGCGAAAAAATGTATAATAGGTTTAGATTGTCATGAAGACGTGTAAATAGCAAGTGTAGATCGAACATTCAAAAAAATCCGGAAATTTGGTGGGCACGAAATTTTAGTTTGGGAGCAATCCAACAACAACAACAACAAAACAAACCTGTGGCGCTCTCTGAGTCTTTCCGGCGCCGTGCTCCGATTCCCATGGACTTTTTGTGGTCACACATTTCGAAGCGAGTTTATTATGATTCTGACTGATGCGAGTTGCCGAAAAAAATCTCCGAGGAATGGGAGTAAGGGCATGTCCACCGCTGGTTTAGATTTAATAGTTAAAAATTCTTGACTGGTAAATAGCAGGTGAAGGGCCAATCAGACGGCTTAAAAAAAAATACTAAATTTACGAAATTCTTATATGGGTTCAGATTGTGAATCGAACGGTGTAGACAAACAGGCCAAGAAAACCGCGAAATTTTCAAATTTTTTAATGAGTTGATGTATTTGTAGATTATCATAAAGATTTGTTAGATGGTAATCGTAAAGTTTGGGCTTAAAATACTAAAGAGGGCATAGTAACGCATGCCCCTAGCGGCTAAAAGCAGCTATTCTTTAAACGAAAGAATAAGATTCATTTGTTTCTTTTATACTAAATAATAAATAAATTTGGGAAGGATTAATTTTGGTAAGAAGTCAAAAGTGTATTAAGTGGTGACGGGATATAAAGTCCGTTGGCATGACATAAAGCCCACGAACATAAAGCCCATATGAAAAATTTCGATCACAACTTTGAAATAAAACTCAAAACTTTTTTGGGCCTTATGTCCGGACATAAAACCAATGAGAGAAAAAAGACTTAGGCTTAAATTTAGTTTCCATAAAGTGATATTCCATTTCATGTTGAATAAAAAACCGCGAATAACTCACCATGGACAAAATTTTTATAAAAATATCCAACGTCTAATAATAACGCAAATTGGAGGAACATGGATTTCCGTTTTATGTTTACATAATATCCGAACTTAAAAAAAAGTTCTTAAATATTCCTATTTCTGTAGGGCAGGGTTGGCCAAGCCCATTCCGCAAGCCACGCATTCATTGTTGTTTGACGCAAAGGAATAGCCTACATAAAGCAACAAAAATTCAAATGCATGCTCTAATCTCTCTTTCTTTCCGTGCTTAGGTTTTGTTCTTGACGCGTTCAGACCAGATACAACATCATCATATGTGACTCTCTTCTCTTCTTCTCTCCTATGTCTCTGGCAAATTAAAAAGCAACAACAATGTTTCGGGTCCAAAATCGGGTTCCTCTTTCTATTTCTTGTAGTTGCTTTTGCTTGAGATATATTTTGTGCATTTTTTGTTTTCACGCGGCTGTAAGCTCATTCTGGGCACCCCTGCAACACAACCTAACAATTACACCCATCGCCATTAGTAACCCAAACAGAATTTATTTCCGATATCTTTATTACACTGTGGAACAAAATTCAACTTTTTTATAGCCTGGGATTGAGACCAATAAATTGTGAAACTAGAGGCATCAGGTAGCAACTCCTCATACCCAGTTTTCTTGAGCACGTCAAGTTCGCGTTTAATGGGCACATTTATACTAGCAACATACACATACAACATCTGTTGCTGGTCAAATAAAGATGAGAGCTAACATTTTAGAAAATTCGCCAAAGATGAATGTTGTTCTAAGGCAATTGCCAGTATAAAAATGCCTATAAACCGCGAACTAAGGCTTCGTTGGTAAAACTGAAAACGCAGTTCGGTCTATTTTTATGTCTAGTTTATTGCCTATATTGACTCGATAATGGGTGCTTTCAAATGTGGTACCCACTATCGCGATTTTTCGATGCATGTTACCATCTCTTGAGGACTCATTTTATTGGTCAGCATCTCAATATGTTTAAAATCCTACAAAATCCTATCGAGTGGTTTTCCATTAATCCGATTTACTAAGTTGGACCTCTATGGGCGGGGTACTAACCGCTTATCCATTGGAGGCGGGAATTTGGTAAAACAATTGTGGTGACTCCCTTCATCTTTGGTGAATTTTCCAAAATTTTAGCTCTCATCTTTATTTGACCAGCAACAGATGTTGTAACTGTGTGTTGCTAGTATAGATGTGCCCATTAAACGCGAACTTGACGTGCTCAAGCAAAACGGCGTATGAGGAGTTGCTACCTGATGCCTCTAGTTTCACAATTTATTGGTCCCAATCCCAGGCTATTTTGAGTGTTCCACAGTGTTAAATTTATTTTAAAAAATGGTTACATTGCTTTCCAACATTTCGCATTGATAAAACTGACATTTTGAAAGAGAGACAAAAAATACGACCGAAGATTTATTGCAAAAATAGTCCACGCATTGTCATGCAAAATAAATAACTTTCACGAGCCTGTGGTTGATATTCCTCGAGTCCATGGCTTAAATGCACCAATTGTTGTAGGAAGAGCTGCGCGGAATGCTTTCATTGAGGCCAATACCACCAGATGGTTTTTCGTTCCTGCTCCTTGACTTATTCACTAATCTCCGTCGTCTGGCTCGTTCCAGAAAGCAATATTTTAAGTTGGGAAAATTTTGATTTGTTTTATTTAGCTAGATTTGTATCTGTGCTCTAACAAATGGGCCTTATGTCCGAAATAATTTGGGCATTATGACCGAATGCTATGCGGACTTATCGCCCATAACAAATCTAAATGATATTGCGATGTGTACTACGACAAATTTTCATGGGGCCATTATGTCATTTCACTGTATGAAGTATTATTTATAATTATAAATTAAATTAAAGAATATTAAATTCCTTTCCGTACCGCCCCGCGGGATCCAACCAAGTTTTCAGAACTCATTCTTCCATTTTTTTGACAATCCGAAAATTATTTAGATCAGCTCAAAAATAACAATTCACCCATTTTTCTGAATCGGATGACCAAATAATTAAACCCATATCTTCTTTTTCGTACCTTTTCACTCCCTTTTAAGATTGATTTTTCCAAATGTTCCTTAGTCAGTGGGGCTATGAGAAATATGTATAAATATAAGAGGAAAGAATGATCAAGCACATGGGGAAAAATATTCTTTACCTTTTTAATTTGTTGTGTGACATTTCAAAATCTCATCTTAAATCGAATTGTGTCATTCCAAATCAATCAGAAGTGACTCGGGAAGTCTCTTAGGATAGCTGAAGTGCTTTCCAAACATAATTGTAATAAAAACTGAGGTGATTTTTGAACGACTGATGAACAACAGATAGGAAACCAATTCTAAAACTAATACTTTTCATAATATTATCTTTGAAAATAGAGTAATAGAAAATCAAATATCTCCAAATATTTTGAAAACTTCAATTATGAAATAGGATTGTTTCTATTTAATTAGAGTTTCTCTTTGGAGAATTTTGACAGACGACTATTTAGAGATATATGACAAGTGTAAAGGCAGCTTTCAGCTTAGTATATAGTCTTTGGTGTAAAAATTTTGTGAGTTTTTTCATATAGAATTTTTTGTTTTGGCAGTTCCTTTGTTGAGGTTTATACTAAGCTTTAGGCATAAATAAAATCACAAAACAAAACTTTAAAAAAAAAATATGAAGGACTTCTTTCTCATAATAGCTATGTCCAAAGTTTTTCTCAAAATATTATTGAATATCGTTTTCTTCTTTCCAGGGCATCTTCATGTATCTGAGCAATCGCCGTATCTTTGGTCATTTGATCAATACAGATAACTTTAACAGCTCTGTTGTACGTCCCGATTTCCATACGCTGTTCACCAATCGTTATGACTGGACCGAGAAATACATTCATCCCAATTATGCGCAGCAGCTGAATGAAAGCACAATAATACCCCAACCATGTACGGATGTATACTGGTTTCAGATTGTCACCGACGCTTTTTGCGATGATCTGGTGGCCATTATGGAGGCCCATAATACTTGGTCAGATGGCAGCAATAGCGATAGTAGACTGGAGGGCGGCTATGAGGCAGTGCCCACTCGTGATATACACATGAAGCAAGTGAATCTAGATACGATGTATTTGAAGTTTTTGCAACTGTTTGTGAGACCCCTTCAGGAGCGCGTCTTTACGGGATACTTTCATAATGCAAGTCCTACAAAACTATGCGTTTATATGTGAGATTTAATCAATTATTTTCGTCATACCCTACAGCCCCCACGCTCGTTGATGAACTTTATGGTACGCTATCGACCCGATGAACAACCCTCTCTGCGTCCCCATCACGACTCCTCGACATACACCATCAACATTGCCATGAATAATGCGGGAATTGATTATCAGGGCGGCGGTTGCCGTTTTCTGCGCTACAACTGTTCGGTGACCGAGACCAAAAAGGGCTGGATGCTTATGCATCCAGGTCGATTGACACACTACCATGAGGGATTGCTGGTGACCAACGGTACACGCTATATTATGATTTCATTCATCGATCCATAGATGGAACACAGACTTAGAGTCATTTGAAACTTCCAACTGCCATATGGGCCACTCCAAAGATCAAAGTCGAATCAAATCCTAGTTATATAGTTAAAGCTAAAAAGGGTGGAGTATGTTGTAATGCCTGAGATTTGTTTATCGAAAGTTTCTAAAGAATTTTACAAATTAGGTTCGAATAGCTTAAGAATTTTGACTCGAATCTGTTTAAGTTTTAAGTTAAATATAAGTTGAATGTTTTATGTGGTAAACTATGCAATCAAATAAAGTAATTTTTTTAGAATTAACGTTTTTTGAATAAATGTTTGATAGATTTGACAATTTTAGGTTCAAAAAAACTCTGCTTCCTAAAAGTAGGCAATGAAAAGTTGAACTTTTCGGTTTCTTCGATCTGAATTTATATACTCAAGCTAGTCTCTAATTTTGAAAGCAATCGTGCTAATATTTATAGACTATCTGCTCAGATTGTGGTACTTTATTAAAAATCTGTCAACAAACTTTGTTATTCGGCCTTGTTCCGTATTTAGAGTTGGATTTAGACTTCAAATTTAATAATGTTGAATCGAAGCTGACAAGCATAACAAAGGATACTGATCAGGCTTGAGGAAAGCAATTGTAAACGATTCCTCATTGCATGGTGGATGAAATTCATCAAAACGAGAAGGCCAAGCTAACTTCGTCTTTGCCGAAGTTTTTATACCCTGCAAATGTTTTAATACATCAGAGTTTAAGAACGCCAGCATTAAAAACAAACTATTTTTCTAAATAAAAACCCACTTTTCGACCGATAGTTCCTATGCCAGCTATAAGATATAGTCATCCGATCCGGTCGGTTCCGTCATATTAACAGTGTGCAGTAAAAAGAAGACTCTGCGCAAAATTTCAGCTCGATAGCTTTAAACTAAAGACAAACAGACGGACGGACAAAGCTCAATCGACTCAGCTCGTCGCCCTCATCAAGAATATATATAGTTTATAGGGTCGGAAATGAATATTTCTATGCGTTGCAAACTTCTGGGCAAATTATAATACCCTTTGCAAGGGCATAAAAAGACGACCTGATCCAGGAACCACTGATATTTTTGCAGGATTACCATTTTTGGATAATTCCAAATCAATCCACTTAATGATACATCTTTTATAAGAATAACGGAACGAAAAATCCGGAATCCTTATGACAAGAATATATACCCATAATATTAGCAACTACCCAAAAATAAGAATGGGTTCGGGCACTGTCCTTACTAGAGTTGTCGAAAACATTATTTATTATATTAATAATATTATAAATAATATAAAATTTA
Organism: Lordiphosa stackelbergi; assembly: GCA_018904235.1. Lineage (NCBI taxonomy): Eukaryota > Metazoa > Arthropoda > Insecta > Diptera > Drosophilidae > Lordiphosa > Lordiphosa stackelbergi. Next base: position 8,360 of record JAEIFU010003575.1, on the reverse strand, counting down.
TCGTTTGGTCACACTGTTGTGAATAACTGTTTCTGTGCGCTGACATTTAAGGCAAAAATGTTTAAAAGTTATTTTATTAAAGTTGATGCAAGAAATCGCAGTGCACGCTGTGCAATAAAGTTGTAGAAACCAGTAGCAACTCAACAAATATAAAGGTGCACTAAAAACATGGAGATGCTTGGCAGAAATGCAACTTATCAACGGCAAATGTATAAATCATTTTGAATTCCGGAATTTGTGTTCTCCGTGTGTGGAATTCGCTTTTGTATGAATTTTTTTATATTTCGGCTGCACATTAAATGTGCTGGTATTGAGTAAATATATATGGTGACACGTCTACTTAACACATATACAATTTCACTCAACACACAAATTCATCACAACACAAAATTAACACAAGCAATTTCAACACATGCGTATTCAACACAATACAATTTCAGCATAAATCAATTTTATCACATTCAAATTAAACACATGTCAATACAACACGTCAAAAAAAACAACGATTCAGTTCAATCTTAACATTCGTCAATTTAGTACAGGAACAAATTCATCACAAGACATTTTTAACAAAATTATTTATCACAATTCCAACATTAAAATATCTCTGCTCTACAAGTCGGCAATTTGCTTATTTGTATTTAACGGGTCGAAATCAGTTTAGTCTCAGATGTCGATGGGACACGCCACGGACCAACAACAGCGTTAAAGGCTAGCACAACGCCTTCAATGGAAAAATTCAGGTCTATCATGCAACAATTGAAAAATTCATTGAGACGCTCAAAAGGAACAAACATTAGTAAATGCATTTCTAGACCAGCATTCAGTAGACCTTGAGATTGCAAAAAAAATCGAAACAAATATTGTCACTACGATGAAAGGCTGAAAAATATTGTGTGTAGTTTTAAGCCCAATTCCGATATAATCAATAACTTAAAATGCATTGCAAAAAAGGTTAAAAATTAAAATGTAATTATATAATATACACGGATGCATTTGTCTTGTGATTTTGTTGATTATTAAGATTACATAGGAAAGATTGCGCTGCAAACTTTAGTTCACTTAAAAAAACCACTGCATGCATTAATTTTCCCACAGCAACAGTGTGGAAGCCTTACGTGAAAAAACCCAAGTCTTTTATTCATCAATGGAAAAATTCATTGAGTCGGTCAAAAAGGAACAAACATTGGTAGAAAATAATAATAATATAATAATAAATAATATAATCAATTACTTAACATGCTTTGCAAAGAATGCTAAAATATACTACACTACCTTATAGCCAAGAAACCCAATTTCTACTATACCTATTTTATATTTTAATAGATTTTCGAGCTCAGCATTCCAAACTATACTAAAAAACAATTTTAGTAGAAATGGGTCATTTAATTTATTTATTTTTCTAAACAAGCGATATTAAAAATACAGGGCCACACAAGCGAATATAGCGTTCACATTGATAAAACCACAAAATTTAAGAAATAAATCGTACACTCTTATTGCGTCATCCTATACTTTACCCGTAGTTTTTCTGATTTTTAGATAGATGGGTATTAAATTTGAAATTTCATGATAAAATTACGTGTCAAGGAATTAAGGGTCCACGATAAAAATTCACGGATTGTAGTAAACATTTTCACTTTTATTCTTGCAAATAGCTTACAATTTTATTTTACATCAATGAATTCCCGTCTTAGAGGTCATAGGATCACTGTAATTCAGTTGTTGTTTGTTGAATTGACGAATGATTAAATTAGCTTTGGCTAAAATTGCTTGTGGTAAACTTGTATTGTGTTACAATTGCAGTGTGTTAAAATTCCTAGTGTTGAATTTGTGTTATGTTGAACTGACGCGTGTTGAATTGACTAGTGTTGAAATTGTTTTGTGTTAAAATGACGTGTGTTTAATCGACGTGTTAAAATTGTTTTGTGTTAAATAGACATGGAACCCTTTTATATTGCATATTCACATTTAAACGACCACTTTAGACCAGGTTTGATTTATTTTTTTTTTTTTTTTTTGGCTTATTTCTTTTTTTTTCTTTAAACCGGGATTGCAGAAAAAACGCTTTGCCAGTGCTTTCTGGACGCATTCTACTCCTCATCATGCAAGTCAAAACTCTTATCAGATCCTGCTCTCAAACAAAATAAAAATTGTTTATTAGCCACTTCTTCAAAACAATTTCCAAAAATTAGCTTCGAAGTCGATGAAAAGAAAGAGGGAAAAATATCGGAGCAAACTTAATATTGAATAACAAAGTAAGAGTTTTTTAAATTTCATAATTTGTCATAATATTATCTTCGCTTAACAATTATTTGCATTTCCTTGAATATTATGAAAATAAAAATATTTGTTTTGGTTGTTCATTTATTCAAAAGAAAATTTGTTCGTTATTACTATCGATAGTAGTCGAATACTATCGATGGTAAAAATATCGATGGCGCATACTATTGATGTTCAAACTATCGATAGTGCTCACTATCGACGTTTTCACAACACAAACATCTATCTGTTCAGTCATCGGTGATGGTTTGCGTGAATATTCTGGAGCTTTTTGTAATTGTCGCGACATAATATATCTACACTGTTCTCCCCCAATTCACCAAACCCACTTTTTCTAAAGTATCCGCTGAGCACATAAATCGACATGCCAAAAAAATGTGTCGAATAATTATCGAGACATAACCGATAAACGGGTTTTTTCGATGTTTTCCGAAGCTGTCTCCAAATAAACTCGAATATTTTTTTGTTTTTTGAACCGATTAAAAAAGTTGTTAAGAGATTTAGGGCCGATTTCTGTTCTCCCAGATAGCTGCTTTTTGTCAGATAGTCATTGTGCTTTGTTCAGCAGAATAACTGATCCCTGAGCAGGTATCAGAAAAAATGTTTGCATCTAGTAGTTTTTGCTGTTGGAGGGAGCAGTATCACTTTAAAGTAGCATACTATTTCTTTGATACATGCTCCTGTATCATGATACCTCAAATGGGCTATTATAATGCCGCATTACTCAAGTTTAGTAGGAAGATTATTGCAAATTTATACTTGATCATGGAGCAAGTTGTTCTGCTGAACACGGTCATTGATTTTACACTGCTATTTGTTTATTTGACAGATAGCTAGTAGAAGATGTGAAATCGGCCCTTAAGGCCTGATTCCAGATGACATAAATTTTTATTTCGGCACAATACTTCATTGAAATAAGAATGCTTTGCAGCAGCATTCAGATTTCAAAACAGTTCAAAAGTGTTTCTGTTCATGTGAACTTCAACATAAAAAGTAATTTTTTATGTCAGCTGAATCAGGCCTTAAAAAAGAAAAAACCTGGTTTTAGAGTTTCGTTGTGAGATATTGAAAGCATATATTACTTATAATGAATCAGATCCAGTTATTATCCAGTTTGCGGGAACTTCCTTCGGAGAAGATCGCTATCCCCATACGCGGTTGAACTGTTGGTTTCACCTTCAGTTCCAGAGTCCAAAGAATTCAAGAGAATGATGATCAATTAGAGGACAGCGATTAGGTTTAAGAGATGTTAAAATTATTATAAAGAATGTAAGAAATATAATGTAAATATATTAAAATATACATAATGAATTTTCATTGTCATCGTAATAATTACACAAGCTTAAACGATTTTTCATCCTCTACATTTTGATGTCAAACTTTAAACGGCGGAACAAAATGGATCATAGACATTTTTAATACCACTTGAACGGTAAAACTGAAATTGCTCATTTTTTAGATAAATGCTAATAGCTTCTACAATTTCCAACATATTTCGATGTATGAACACTTTTTGAATTTGTTATACATTAGGTTACCCAAGAAAGAAATTTTAAATAAAATAAAATAATAAGAAAGAAATTTTAAATAATTTTTTCTTGGGGAAAATAACGGTGTAAAAGTGAAACAAAATTCTTTATATCTTCGTAATTAGCAGCTACACCACAAATTTGACAATAAAATGATATACAAACGATTGAAAGATAATTTCATTGGCTTTAATTTGGTGTGCACAACTTGTTCATAAGTTATTTCATAATTAAGATATTTGAAATTAAGTGAGAGGTCCTTTTTCAAAAATGTGAAAAACGGTAATTTGGGATTATCTCGAAATCTGTTCTACTGAGAAATTTTGAAGCTCCATATTTGGATTCAGCGCTTGATTTTACATAAGAAGTGACATCAAATTGTAGAGGATTATAAAAAATTTTACAATTTGTAAACTTGTGTTATCAATTACTATATTTCATTCCTCTTCTTCATAAATATTGAAATGCCAGTTGTCATTACATTTGCCATTCAATTTATTCACAATCATAATTTCACAACATATTCACAATCGTTTTTGAAGAAATTGTCACCCATATTGGATCCGCCATTTTGTTTTTCTGAATTTTGACTTCGATGTCGTAACCGGAGAAAATAAAATCATATACGGTTGTGAAATCTGAATCAGCGATCTCGAAAAACCCCCGAGTACAGACTTTCAGTCAAATCAAATACGTTTTTGAAAACTTGTCCGCCATATTCGTTTGGTGCTGCTGTTAGTCAAATATTTTATGAAGGACTGTTTCCACAAATTTCGAATATTATGATTTCTAGAGTGAGTATGTGACTTGTCAAAATGGAATTAATAGAAAACCCTTTTCTAGCTTTAAAATCCTTATATAAATGTTCGTGAGAAAAATTCGAAAGAAAAATTAGCATTCTGATGAATGCTTTCTTATCCCTGAGAAGAGGCTGTTTTCTATCTCCCAGAAAAATTAAACTTATCTTTCCTTCCAGAAAGGTCACAGAGTGGCACAGTTCTTCCGGAAGGGGAGATGAGAATGCGATGGCTATGCAATATTGCCAGTGGCGTAGCGTGGGGTTATGCCGCCCGGGGCGGAATTCGATTTTGCCGCCCCCTCCCCCTTGAATAAGTCTAAATTTTAAAATTCTTTATATAATTCAAATAAAGTTTTTCTTATTCTTTGCATCAAAAACTTCTCTGTAACATAAAGGGACGCTTGCAGGACTTTGATTAGGGATGACAAAGACCTAAATTGTTCAAGAGGTACGTACTAATTTGCTAAAGTTGCTATTATTGGAAAAAAATTTTATAACTGTGGGATATATAAAGAAGGATGCGCCGCAGGCGAAAATTTTGTCGCAAAAAGCCACTTTTTTACATACCTCCTAAACCAAAATTTAAATAAAAATTGACTTCGATGGACCGAAACAAAAATTATTTCGAGGTCGAACATAGTTTTCTGGTTTGATGGCAAATGCGTTTCGAATTAGCTTTTTTTGTAGTCTGCCTGCAGAGGTTTTTACTGGAGGCTGATATAATTAGACGAGTTGGACTACGTTTTTTTGAAAACCTAACATAACCCAAACTGTGGAAGTCTATCCGTTCGATCTCAGTGGCAAAGATGGCTTGGTTTAGAAATAGTACATGAGATTGTCCTGCTATTTGGGCGCCGTTAGGGTAGAAAGGGGTCGGCCTATAGTAAGCCCCAAATATCGGCTTGCGATCGTGATAGCGAACTATGAAGAATTAATGTAAAATATTATTTGGTGTTTGTTAATTGTTCTTTTATAATTGACACTATAAATTTGTGTGTTTTTTCCATGTAACAAGGAATTAAATAACTCTTTCTGAATTGATTAAAAGTTTATTTAAAAAACAACTTTCTGATTTTGCTCAAGATAGAATTTTGGTTTTTAAAAGGAAAATATGATTTATTGATAAATCGATTTTTTTAAATTATGGTTCAGTTGACACAACTTTTGTTTCATAAGAATTTCAAAGCTCACAAATCTGCGATACGCCCTTAAACAAATCAATATATATTAGAAGGGCTTGATAGGAAGAAGCGGATATAATAGTTGAAGATATGGAATGCCTAACATCTTTGATTAAGTCAAACACAAGGTCTAAAAACTGCAGCATTTTACCGCTTAGACTTAATCCCTAAAACTGACTCGAAGCTTTCAAAAAATGCATTCAATAAATATTTATTTTATTACTAGATCTTGAAGTGCAGAATCTTGCAACGTTCTCCAAGTTGAAATAACAGCAGAGTCTAAATAACCTTCAGGAATACCACTATGTATGAATTTAAGAGAATAATTAATATTCATTTTGTAATTATTTGAAACTCGGCCCCCCCCCCTTTACCTTCCCCCCCCTCCCCCCCCCCCATCATAAAAATAAATAAACAAAAAAAAAAAAATAAAAAAAAAAATATTTTTTAATTCATAAACAAGGAAATTTGCTGTCAATATAAAGCTAAGTTTCTTTGGTTGGCCTGCCCCCTAATGAAAAATTTAAATTTTTTTAAAATTAATAATTTCAAAACAAACAAATTGTTTTTAATTAATTATTTTTTTTAAATGCTCAAGCTTTTCGCTTGGACAAAATTTTATTTTTGAAAAATTGTTGGGTTTTTAAAGGGATAATTCATTTTTAATTGTAAAAAACGAGAAAGGCAAAGCTAACTTCGTCTGTACCGAAGTTTTGATACACTTGAAATAGCTTGTCTCAACGGTTAGAGACTTCGACCAAACATCGCAGATCAGCTTAAAAACATTACATATTACCCATGACCGTGTTTGAGAGCAGTAATATTGAGAACAAAACAGTTTTTCTTACTAAAACCATTTTCCGAACGAACATTTGTATGGCAGCTACAAGAAGTAGTCATCCGATCCGGTCGGTTCCGACATATTAGCAGCGTGCAGTAAAAGAAGACTCTGTGCAAAGTTTCAGCTCGATAGCTCCAAAACTGAGGGACTAGTTCGCGTAGAAACAGACAGACGGACGGACGGACAGACGGACAGACGGACGGACAAAGCTTAATCGACTCAGCTCGTCATGCTGATCAAGAATATATATACTTTATGTGGTCGGAGATGATTCCTTCTATGCGTTGCAAACTTCTGGGCAAAATTATAATACACTTTTCAAGTGTATAACAGCAGTGGTTTTGTTAGTTGTGTAATAACTTTTGGTCTGTAGAAATCAATCATGATGTCCTTGTAATTGTGGGTTTCGTATTCTTATTTAAATTTATGGCGGGATAACTAATAAAATCGAATCGTGGTAATTGGTTTTTAATCTTTCAGTGTTTGTTTTTATTAAACCAATTATGTTCCGTTACAAATATAAACTAGGAGGTGATTCTTTAGACAATAAATTTATGTAGGCCATAAATGGGTATCTAACTTAAATTTTTAAAAGCCAAAACTATTTCCTAACGACCTCAGGTGGTTTACTAATAAACTTACTCAAAAACTAGGTAAATTGAGAGGTCAACTTACTATATATAAGCAATGCCTGAAAATTGTGAAAATTAAAATGATTCATTCATAGTATACTTTGAGGGACAGCTAAAAAAGTGGGTGTAAAAGTCATTAAGAGTTAAGTTAATTTGGTGGTTTAATTATGTTCAAATTTCACCACACCTCCACTAAGTCATATACCACAGTGCTATGTTGCCTAGCGGCCTACTGCCAGAGCAGTTGTGCTGCTAATGGCTCTTTGTATCAGTCTGCACACCCCCACATTCCATAAGCATGCTGGATATCAACAGCGCAGAAACGGTAGGCTTTATTTACACCAGACTGGGCAAGGGTAACAATTTCATAATATGTTTGCGTTCAGTTGCTAGTCGTTGGTCGGGAGGAGAACGTGCGGGGTGCGCGAAGCTTCGCAGCAATTCTACAGTTAGATTTGTAGCCTGTTTTAAAAATAGCAACAAACAAAAAAGGAAAACAACAACAGCCAACACATACAAATGTGGTTGTAATAAAGTGTTTTTGGATAGAAAATATAATGAAAATAAACTAATAATTGAAAAGCCGCATCCTGTGAAAAGTTACCGTGTGTGCTTGTGTGTGTGCGAAACAAGCCAAAAGGCGAAAGTTTTGTTATTTGCCTCACATCAGGACTCGCCTCTTATTTGCACTCTTTTCCTCTCACGCGGCTGACTGTCTGCTCTGCTCTCCGCCCAACGGTACTTTTGTATGTTTGTTTCTCTTCCCGCGTGGTCGTAAGTTGCTTCCTTCTGTTCCTTGCGTTCTCTATCCTGGTTTCATTTCCTCCACATTACGTTTGACTACTTTATTTACACCTGCCGTTTGCCTGGTAACGGAAAAACAACAACAAAGGACTTTTTTCTTCCATTTTTTATCACTATTCTAACGGTAATTGTACTGCAAGTGAACATGGAAATCAGCCCTCTCTCATTGTTGTTAACATTATTGTGTCCGCCGCATCTCTGTTTGACTTTGCGTTCCGGAAGTGTCGTTTTTAACAAGGTGCCGATATTAACACTGAAGGTGAGAAGCTATGTGTACATATGTTTATATTT
>JAEIFU010003574.1:0-26815 GCA_018904235.1 Lordiphosa stackelbergi | reverse complement strand
TATTTCTAGGTAAAATTTTCAATTTGTTTCTCCTAATTTAAAGGACATTCGTTTCAATCAAAAAACCTGCATTTTATCTACACATATCTCAAACTGATTATATACTCACAATCATCTCCAACTGGACCAGCTGAACATTGTGCAGGTGGATCTCTGCCCAGATCTTGAAGTTCCTGTAAAAAAACAAAAAATTAAATTAGAAAACACAATTTGCTTATTTTATGTAAACAGAATATGCAAAAATATTAGAAAGAATATTTCGGAATGGAAAAATATGAAAATGTATTTTGTTTTTTTAATGCGGCAAGCGCAGCAACTGACGCGAAAATCAAGTTCGTTGGCCCGAACCAAATGGCGTTCTCTCTCGTTCTCTGTATCCGCATCCTTCTCGCTCACACACACACAGCTGAGCGCTCAGTCAGCACAGCTGCCAACTTGGGGCTCACGCACTCACACACGCACAGACACATACTTACACCAAGTGTAAACCGGCAAAAATGAAAAATAAAGAAGATGAACTGTGAAAGGTAGTTGTGAAATAGAAGAGGGGGAAGGTGTGTGTGACCATATGTCTGCGTGTGTAACGGCCCCCTTTAAAAATAAAGAAAACACACAAATGTGCGTGGAAGATTTCAAAAATATCTTAAAGTGGGTTCCTTTTTTTTGTTATTTCGTAGGGCGCAGGTTGTTTTGTACCTGTTGAGCAAAGCGAAAGCAATTACAAGATACTTTGAACGCCAACGCCAAAAAAAAAGCACCAAAGTGGAGCGACTTTCATTGCAATGAGTCATGCGAGGGGCGACATCAAATAAAAACAAACGTAACTCACTCACACACACATACACACACACGTACATGGAAATGGAGAAGCATGATCAGCGCTTTAAGCCAAAGCTTTACTTCTTTTTTCGACTATTGAGGCCAAAACCTTGAGCCAAACAAAGAAAACGGGGAAATGAAACAAAAACATTTCCAAAGAAATGAATGTTTTCAGCGTTTGCTTCCTCATATTCAGTCGACAATTTTCATTTTCATTTTATACACAAAATATAAATGAAAAACAAAAAAAAAACTCAATGGCCATGACGCGTTGTCGTGACGCGCGGAGCGGCGTCGCTGCGGACGTCGAGACAATCAGCAGACCCCACCACAACACATGCACACACTCTCACGCGTCATACACAACACTTATTAACAATAATGTACAAATTCCTCACACACCACCAACTCATTTTATATGTAAATTATGCTTAATTATAATTTATAACTAATTATTTGGGACCCCGTCAAGCATTTTGCAACACTAGCTCACACACACACACACAAGCATGCTTTTAGCACTGCCCCATTTGGTGAGAAAGAGTCAAAGAGAGGCCACTGCCTGCCGTTGACTGTAACTTGCTCATGTGCAAGCGCAAGCGAGATGGTAAGACTGCTCAACTCTAATGGCCTAGGCCCGAGTCTGTTTGTGTTGGTGGGGGTATGACAAAGTTGATGATAACCGCCGGCTGCACAAAAGCCACCAAAATTGAAAAGTAATAAAAAAAAGAAAAAATGTTTTGGATTACAATTTAACAATATTAACAGTCACCGAGGGGGTGGGGGTGGGGGGAAATTAGCAACTCTTTATATACCCTGGCCAGGGCTGAAGTGAGAGAGCGAGCGAGGCAAATGCTAAGGCACAGTGGAGCACCCAAATTTGTAACTGCTGCCAGTTGTTGGAGTGTGGCCTGGCAAGGACAAAGTTTGTGCTCTTTAAAAATAATTATCTGCACATGTTTGTGTGTGTGAGTGTGCGTATATATACACACTTATGTACATATATATATGTGCGTGTTCACCACACAAAAAAGTAGGGTTAGGTTGATTTTATACGCTTTTATTTTTTTGCTGGATCTTTCTGCGGCGCTGGCACGCACACACACTCACGCAGAAACTGAACTAGTGTGCCCTGCTATACATATATGTTTTATATATATACATGTACATAAATATAAAAAAAGAGCCAAAGCTGAGTGGCGTGTATTGGGTAACACCAAGGGGGGAGGAGGGGGACTTTTCCAAACTGCAGTTGCATTTATGCGTCCAGGTGCCCGGCACACACACACACTTTTACACACTCACAAGTACACACTCATACGAAAAGAATGCATTTCTCACACACGCGCCCGCACATGTGTAACGGAAACGTTGCCACACACAGGATTCTATGTACATTTCTCTTGCTCTCTTGATTTGATGTGGATTTCCATATAGAAGCCAACTTCTAATCAGAATCGAGCAAAAAAAAGTGTAACTAAACTTGTTTTCTCGGCTTTGTAATTAATGCACGTCGTCGTCATCGCCCATTTTTCCCTTTGCTTTTTCTTTTGCACGTTTTCGTTCGTCTTCTTTCTACTTTGTTCGTTTCCCAAGTTTCACATATCTTGCATAAAATATTTTTTATACAAGAAATTTCTTTCTTTTCACATTTTTTGTGAGATTTTATTTTAGTTTTTTTTTTTTTCACGTACCTTATTGATTCTTTTTAACGCCATTTTCTGATTGAAATTTGATTTTTCTTGTGTGTGTGTGTGGTTGGTTTTTGAGTTGCTTGTGTATTTTTCTTTTGTTCTCTCTCACTCTCTCTCTCCGTCGATTTGCACAAAATGGGAATTGGGGAACGAAGAAATAGTTTAAACAAATTAAACGAAACACACAAAAGTCTATGGCTTTTGTGTGTGTTTCTCTGGCTATTTTCTGCTCCGCTTTTCTTTTTTCTCAAAAATTTTGTGTCCCTTGTCTAGATATTCAGCAGCACAGCGAGCATGAACGGCGACCCGACGACGACAACTACGGCAACTACTTCAAATCAATGCGATGAACAACCAGAGGCGTACCGAAGCAGCGCGAGCGGAAGTGAGAACGAACAATGACGGTTGGCAAATGGGCGCAGTGTGTGTCTGACAGAGACAAGCCGATAGAGTGGTTGTGGTTTTATGATGTCTGTGTGTGCGTGTACTGGGTGTGTTGGGTAACGTTTCTGCAGCGCAGCTTATCGAGTGGCCAGAGTGCAAGCTGTAAAAGGTGGCAACTCGTTAAAAAATTTAAATTTATATTTAAAATATTACTTCTTGAGTGAGAAAACCAAATAAAATAAAACTGCTTAAGGTCAGCAACGACGTAAGTTATACTTATAGATTTTTGGCAAGTTCTTCGATTTGTTTCGTCAAGTGGTGGGTTGGAGAAACTTGATTGTATATTGTTTATTTTAGCACACAACGTGTTGCTGGCTGCCAGAATGAGTTTACTGAGAAATTTTGAACTGAGGCTGTGTTGTTGTGTGTGTGTGAAATGTATCTGATCAACTGCTGAGTTTTGGGGATTAACAAAATGAAAAAAAAATTCAGTGATGTCAAATCAGCTTTTTTTCCCCGTAAAATCGGGGAATATAGATTTCGGGTAGGAACTGAACTTCCTTAAAAATATTGTTAAGTACTAAATTTAGAGAGTCCTCCAGGGTATCTATTTAGGTAACTTGGTCATCGTCCAAATCAAGATATGAACAACCTTTATCAACATTACATTCTTCATACTTGCATTCCTTTTATGCTCTGCGCTCCATATTCGTCAGATTACTAAGAGTTTCTATATGTCTCTGTATGTGTAGTTGGAAAAACTTTTTAATTTGTGAATCGAAGGGTATATTAACATGTTTTCTTTTCAAGTTATAGCCCATTTCCCCTATAGCAAATAATTAGTTATTCTGAATGCTTTCAGTGTTGTAAAATATCATATTTGATATGATATTTCGATGGATTTAAAGTACAGGGTGGTCCATTTAGAAATTGGAATTTAATTTTTTCTTTTAATAAAAAAAAGTCTCTATATTTTTCAAAGGTTGGTTCATATCATTTATTTTTAAAAACCGATTTCGATCCACCCAATTTTTGAGCACATTTTCAATTTTTTCGTCACCTAAGTCAGCAATAGCAACTCTAATCTAATTCTTCAACTCATCAATTGTTTTCCTTGTCCTTCACCGCTCCCCAAAGATAATAGTCTAACGGTGTCAAATCACAGCTTCTTGGCGGCCAATTCACATCTCCATATTTGCTGATTATTCGATTTTCGACGATAATTCGTCCGCTGTGTGGCACGTAGCGCCGTCTTGTTGAAACCAAATATCGTCCAAGTGTTCCGCTTCAATTTCCTCGACGAACCAATCACTTAACATTGCGCGGTAGCGCTCACCATTTACGGCCACAATGGTTCCTTCATTTTCAAAGAAAAATATACCAATGATGCCTCGAAACCAAAATCCCCATTAAACAGTCACACGTGGTGGATGCATTGGCTTCTCGACGACGATATGCGGAAAATATTATACATCGAAAATAGTGTTTTTCGGTTCACCATCTTTGCGAACTGTAAATGATTCGGATGGTCAATTGGCTTTAGCTGCTGCACCAATTGAATTTTGTATGGCTTCATGCCAAGGTACACAATTATACACAATTGTTGAGATCGATATTTTCAGCAACCGCAGCAATGTTTTCGGTCGAGCGCACCGGATGAGTTGGTTTATCCACCAACATTCCAGTTTCACGAACCCGCTTCACGATTTGATCCATAAATTGATTTTTATACACTTGAAAAGTGTATTATAATTTTGCCCAGAAGTTTGCAACGCATAGAAGGAATCATCTCCGACCACATAAAGTATATATATTCTTGATCAGCATGACGAGCTGAGTCGATTAAGCTTTGTCCGTCCGTCTGTCCGTCCGTCCGTCTGTCCGTCTGTCTGTTTCTACGCGAACTAGTCCCTCAGTTTTGGAGCTATCGAGCTGAATCTTTGCACAGAGTCTTCTTTTTACTGCACGCTGCTAATATGTCGGAACCGACCGGATCGGATGACTACTTCTTGTAGCTGCCATACAAATGTTCGTTCGGAAAATGGGGTTTAGTAAGAAAAACTGTTTTGTTCTCAATATTACTGCTCTCAAACACGGTCATGGGTAATATGTAATGTTTTTAAGCTGATCTGCGAAGTTTGGTCGAAGTCTCTAACCGTTGAGACAAGCTATTTCAAGTGTATCAAAACTTCGGTACAGACGAAGTTAGCTTTGCCTTTCTCGTTAATGTTAACTTGTCTCACTTCAGCGATTATTAATATTATACGCTTTCACATAGATTTGGAAGTTTTGGTCAAAATCGGATGACTATATCTTATAGCTGTCATAGGAACTATCGGTCGAAAAGTGGGTTTTATTTAGTCAAATTGTTTTTATACCCGTTACTCGTAGAGTAAAAACGTGCAAATGTATGTAACAGGCAGAAGGAATCATTTCCGACCATATAAAGTATATATATTCTTGATCAGCATCAACAGCCGAGACGATATAGACTTGTCCGTCTGTCTGTCTGTCTGTATAAACACCTAGATCTCAGAGATGGTAAGAGATAGAGGTTTGTCATGTATGGGACAAATGCTTCTTTTATCTGCACGCAGATCATGTTTGTTTCAAATTTTGGCCACGCCCCCTCCCGCCCCCGCAATTTGGAAAAAAGTTATATCTCGTACAGTTTTAAAGATAGAGGATTCGTACCTTCTAAAGATAGTTAGTAGTCGTAGCAAAATTAATCGATTTGCCGAAAGAATGACAAAGATCGGATGAACGGTTCTCAAGTTATGAGCAAAAAAGTGAACCAATCCCTCCCCGCTACCACCCTAAAAAAATGTTGCATACATTTTGGATGGTCACACTAAGGAACGGGGGAACACTGTTAAACATGTTTTTTCATGAGTAACGGGTATATCGAAGTCGGTTAGAGTCGACTTTAACTTACGCTCTCGTTTAAATATTTTATCTAGATGTTTAAAAAAGAATTTTCATACTTTTTCTAGCAAAATTTTTTTTAAATATTTTTGCTCTTTGCATTCAAACTTCTTAACTGATTAAAAAACAATGTTTAACGCGATTATTGGAAATTCAATAACCTTTCGATTCATACCTTGCTTGACTCAATCTAACAGTTCTGAGTCGAGATTTGGTTCAAAATGTAAGTGTACCAACTCAAAAAATTTAAAAAAATCTTAAACTTCATTAAAAAACTTAAAAAAAATTTATTTGGACTTTTTTATTATTTTTATTCCAACCATAAAAAAATTGTCCAATCTTTTGAAATTTTGAAAAAAATGTTCGTTTCTTAAATTTAAAAAAAAATAAAAAACAATTTTTTATATTTTTTGTTGCTTTTATTCCTATCTTTAACAGAAAATAAAACAGATTGCGATTATCTCATTTACTTTGGAAGATATTAATTTAATTCCGCTAAATTTGTCATTTCGCCCACTGTGACGTTTACAGTTTACCAAAAAGGCCAACTTTTGCAACAGAGAAGTAAACAATCGTTCCTTATGTATTTTTGGCCTAGCACGTCAGGTTTACGAGATATTCGCATAAACGTGTGTTTACATATGTTGGTCCTGTGGCCACATTAAGTGTTCTAGTACATCAAAATTTGTTTTAATGTGAGCTGCATTGAATAACGTTACAGAAAAACCAAACACGATGTTTTGATTTTGCTGATAAGATACAAATTTATTGATTTTGATATTGAAAATGTGGTTATTTTTTCAGGGTTTAAAAAACTGTCAGCAAAATAGCAATAGCACTGAAATTTATGCTTTTGGCTGTGCTGTGCTTTGACGGAAACGTAGTTCACATGGAAAGCAAAAGTACAAAATTCGAAAACCCGAAGCTGTGCTATTGCTTTGCTGTGGGAATTTCGAAAGCACAGCACTCTTAGCTGGAAGAGTTCAACAGCACACATATTTGAGCACATATTTAGAGTAATATTTTTTTGTTTTATAAGTATAGAAATAAAATAAGAAATTAATCAAAACAAAAGACGGAAAAATTATCAGATTTAAAAATGTGTAAAAGAAGTCTATTTTCAAAACGGGAAGCCTGCAGTTCTTACCATTTCTGATATCTGTATGTAGTATAAATAGGAAGACAGACGTTGTTATATGGACTTAACTGATATAAAATATTGATCGCAGATTCTTGCTTCTGTCTGTAACATTTGAGCTTTTCCTGAGTTACGCACGTTATATTCAAGCCCCAAATACAAATTTAACTATACTGTTAACTCAACTAACTAACTAAACTGTATACTCAACACAGCATTCTCCCTCTCTGACAACACTGAATCAATTATATTAAGAGTTAAGACGTTCCGTTTTTCGGGTCTCACATCTGTGGCTAGGATGAGGAAGCTGCGTTTTGACGAAGTTCTCACAGCACAGTATCGGATTTGGATTTTTTTGCTCTTGCTTTTTATGTGAACTACGATTTTGTCAAAGCACAGCACACTGAAAAGCAAATGAAATATAAAACTGGAAGTTTTTTTTAACCCTGGAAATACATATTTCCATATGAGGTGTGCGTTGCTACACACCCTTAAGAATTTTAAACCGAAAACGAAGAAGTAAAGCTTAATAGGCAGTAGCCATCCATTAAATTTCAACGATTGTCTTGGTCTGTTTGATCTACCTTCTATTTACCCGTCGATTTACACGTCATCGTGTCAATCTAAACTCAAATAAAAATTAAACAAATGTTTAAATATCTTTAAGCCGATTGACCGACACCTCCTATTTAACAGTATTTTTCCATCTTTATCATCCCGTCTTTACCATCGATATTAATATTTTTGATATTGATATTTTGAGAAATATCGACAACCCTAGTCCACGTTATACAAAAAGTTTTCAAAACAACTATGCCCTTAAAGAAAGCTTGGCAGATGTACTGGGTTGTATTTATCAAGCTTTTCAAAAATGCCATTATCACGCAGATCGGACGTCTATATCATATAGCTGCCATTGGAATATTTTTAGTTCTGACTTCCGTTCCCAAAAGTTGACATCACTGAATCAATTTTCGATATATTTAAATTAATCATTTCCCAACACTACAATTTATAGGGGGTAATTAAGAAATTCCCAGCCAAGTTAAATTTCCCTACCATAGTTATCGATATCACTTTAGTGGGGACTAATTTCGCAAACAATCGAATATGGGCACACTGTGCCACAACTATCGACACCTATCGATAGTTTAACCGTTACCTTTGAACCATAATGAGTAATCTCTCCAATATTTATATTTTTATCAGCATTAGACTTATATGAAGGTCTCTTTGAACAGCCAGTTTTGCCACTAAAGAAACAGATATTGCATTAAATAAAATGAATCATATGAAAAGAGCTTTCCTCGTGTGTTCTACAAATGGCTTGCTACCCAAATCTTATTTTCTTAACATAAATTCATAGGTAAATCCAAGGGAAATGGGGTATTTTTGAACGCATGGGTCGAAAGCGAAAATAAAAGAAAGAAAAAACGAAGCGCTAGAGGTGGCAGTAGTGCATTTTTTTAGAGTGGCCGCAAAATACCAAAAATGCCTATTTTGAGATTAGTGAGACCACATTCGATTTCTTTGGGGATTAGTGAGACCACATTTGCGTGCGTCAATATAATATATATATATATAACAACAATATAATAACAATAATTGCAATTGTAGTTTACCATTGAATTTAATTAAATTTACATAAAAAATTGTGTTGCCATCAAAGCATATTTAAAGTGGTCAAAGCAGAGTTTCTTTCGTGACGCGTTTTTCGTTGCATTTTAGCTTACGCTCGCACACACACACACACACAATTCGCTTCTTTTTTTTTGCAAACCCCCAAAAAATAATATCTCTGCATGTGTGTTGGTAATTAGAGGTCATTTCTGTGTGTGTGTTTGTGGTTAAGTGACTTTTTGTGCAACATGCGGCAGTCCAACAATGTTGACAACACCAACAAAGGACGCTTGCAGTACGCCCACGCCAACAGCTCCTCTTTATAGTACGCGTAGCCATGCCAACAACAACAACAACAGCATCAACAATAGCAAATTGCGATACGCCAATGGCGTCTGAAGCTACAACAACAACAACAACAGCACAGGCAGCGGAAGAACAGACGCCACAACCCCAGCCTACGCCCACATCCACACTAACACTTTTGCCCTTGCTGGCCTCGGCTGCCGCTTGCAATAAACAGCTGCTCTTCTGCCGGCGCTTTAAGGATCAAACGGAGACCGGCGGCGGCGGCGGCGGCTTTTTACGTAACTTTAATTCGTTACCGTTATTTGTCTATGCTACTTCACCCTCGACGCACGCCACCTCTGCTGATGGCGTGGGTGTTGCCAAGGAGGCGGCAGCTTTCAGTCAAAAGGTAAGTCTCTCTCCATTTCTCTCTGACTGTCTGTTCTAGTGTTGTGTAATTGATCGTTTCCGTTGCATTTGGGCGTTCTGCACGGCCTGCTGCACTTGTTGTCGCCACCCTCTCGCAGCAGAATCAGATCGTCAAAAATGATGCGTTTTTAATGTTAATAATAATGAAATTCGGGAGTTTTCTGCTGTTGCGGTGATCGCTCAAACGTGTCAGTCATTAATGAGCCAACCACCGCCCGGCCTCCCTGCCGGGGCCGAGTGTAACTGTGCTTTGTCTGTTTGGTTGGCGACTGGGTTTGGGAGGGGGAAGGGGTGGGTGCTACCAACTGCGTGTGTGTGCAATATGCTTTGGTGGTTACAGGTGCAGCCATTGACTGGCAAGCAAGCTCTCCTTTTGTTCTCTCTCGCTTGCTCGCTCCCTCTCTTTGCAACGCTTCACTTGTGCTTGTGGTTGTTATTATTGTTGCAGTTCAGTGAGTTGAGACGTGTGCGCTGCTCATAAGCTTCATTAACAGACGAAGCAAAAGCCCCAAAAGCCACGAAAAAATGGAGCCTTTGCCAATCTACTCCATTTTTCTGGCGCAAAAGATATTTCTCGCATTTTAGGAGCTCTCTTCAGACCAGGGTTCCCCCAGGCAGAGAGCGCGAAAACGTGACTGTGTCTCTCTCTCTCTAACACACAATGAAGGTTGACTTCGGCAAGCATTCGGTACGAATTGGCAAGTCAGTTCGTGCCCCCGGGGCTATCGTTGGGGAACTCTGCTCCAGACTACAGCCGATTTACTTGTAATTCACACAATCAAAAGTTCGACTCGCGATTGCCTTAAAAACACCAAATTCTACGGCCCCGATAGCTATGGGCTGGCCGGGCCAAAAGGGAGAGTTGAAAATTACAGATAGATAGTATATTGTTCTTTGCCATTCATTTGAGCAAATCAGATTTTGAGCAAATCGTACTGAATCGGAACTGTTAAATATTCCCCTTTCCAAAAAAACAATTTTAAAATTAAGCTGTACGCTAGATATTTCCATTAAATTATTATTACTCGACGAAATTGGTTTCCAATTCCAAACTATTGAATTCGGAATTGAGATCAATTATAATCGAAAATTATACAAAATTGAAAAATTTTCACAATTTTTTAAAATATTTTTAAATATTATTAAACGTTATATATACATCTCCTATTTACCCGTCTGTTTGATCGTTTAATTGTTCATTTTTATGAAAGTCTCAACTCATTTATGAATTTTTCTAATTTACTTATTTTTTTCCTGTTTTATGTACACCTATTTACCCAAATAATTACGTCTTCATGGCAATTTAAACTCATTACAAAATTTTGCAAATTTTTCGATATGTTGGACCATTTGATCTACACCTTCTATTTACCCTTCTATTTAACAGAAATACACCTCCTATTTCGTTTAATGTACGCCTTCTAAAGGGTGATTTTTTAAGAGCTATAGGAAAGTTTTTCAAAAATAAACCCATAAAATTCAGAAAAACGCATGAAATCTTTATTTGAGTCGATAGTACGGTCCATATAATTTTATGTTTTAAGATTATTTCATGCAAATGTTGTCCGTGACTGCGCCTCAAATGGTCCATTCGATTAGTCCAGTTTTGGCATACTATTTCCAACATTTCGGCCGGTATCTCAC
Organism: Lordiphosa stackelbergi; assembly: GCA_018904235.1. Lineage (NCBI taxonomy): Eukaryota > Metazoa > Arthropoda > Insecta > Diptera > Drosophilidae > Lordiphosa > Lordiphosa stackelbergi. The sequence goes on along the minus strand of JAEIFU010003574.1, from coordinate 15,874 downwards.
GAATAAATGCTTCAAAGTTGTCTTCCAATGCGTCAATTGAAGCCGGCTTGTCTGTATAGACATGAGCTTTAACATAGCCCCACAAAAATAGTCTAAAGGCACGACCAATCGACCGGTCCCGAACGTGAAATAAAATGTTCACCGAACTCGCTTCTCAATAAGTCCATTGTCGCGCGTGCTGTGTGGCATGTTGCAACGTCTTGTTGAAACCACATGTCATGCAAGTCAGGTTCTTGCATTTTGGCAAAAAAAAAAGTTGGATATCACCTCACGGTAGCGCTCACCATTCACAGTTACGTTACGATTCGCAGCATCTTTGAAGAAGTACGGTCCAATGATGCCACCAGCCCATAAACCGCACCAAACTGTGACTTTTCTGGATGCATTGGTAGCTCTTGCAATGCTTCACTCCAAAATCGACAATTCTGCTTATTTACGTATCCATTGAGCCAAAAATAAGCCTCGTCGCTGAACACAATTTTTCGGTAAAAAATTGGATCTTCGGCCAACTTTCCAAGAGCCCATTCACCAAAAATTCTACGTTGCGGTAGGTCGTTCGGCTTCAATTCTTGCACCAGCTGTATTTTGAAAGGCTTCACACCTAAATCCTTCAGCAAAATTTTCCACGTTGTTGAGTAACAGAGGCCCAATTGCTGCGAACGGCGACGAATCGATAATTCATGGTCATCATTAACACTAGCCGATACAGCTGCGATATTTTCTTCAGTTCGAACTCTACGTAAGCGTGTTGGTGGTTTAATGTCCAACAATGTAAATTTGGTGTGAATTTTAGTCACAATAGCCCGAATAGCCGCTTCAGTGGGTCGATTAAACTGACCATAAAATGGAAGAAGCGCGCGATGAACTTTCTTAACAGAGCACGCGTTTTGATAATAAAATTCAATAATTTGCAAGCGTTGTTCGTTTGTAAGACGATTCATGGTTAAATTATAGACCAAACTGAAGATGTTTGACAGTGAAACAAAACACGAAACGTGCGTGAGCTGTTTAAACCAGTGTTGCCAAAAAGATAATAGCTAAAAAATCACCCTTTATTTACCCGAATTATTTTCCATATTCATGACAATGAAAAATCATTATAATATTTTTTAAATTTCTCGTTTTTGGCACACACCACCTATTTACCCGTCGATAACTACTTAATCTTCACAATAATCTAACTTACATAATTTTGCAAAATTCGCTATACTTTTGGATCGCTATATTTTAGGATCTCTTTATTTGAGCAAAATTTTGTTTTTTTTCTCCTATGTGTTCTATCCATAAGATCCAATTTAGGCATACTTGTTCCAGTTTCGATCGGTATTTCACCAAAGCACAGTGGGCGAAACGGCCATTCTAGCGCGTGAAAATTCAATTTTTCAAGTTTGAAAAAAAGCTATTTATTTTTTATTTATCGATTACCGATACTTTGAGTAGCTAATAAAACTTTATCTGAAAGCATTCTGATATATATCAGAACAGCTGGGAGCTAACAAACACAACATATATTTTCGCAAGTGCTTATCAATTAATTCCCGCATTTTTGCAGTTAGTTTCATGTAATTTAGCGGTGAAATACAAAGTTCTCGGTGTTTTACATAAAAGTTTGGTTATACATATATACATTAGGATGTCCCAAAAAAAATAAAATTTTGTTGCGCCGGCATTTTCTGAAAGCTTATAGAGTAAAGTATTTTTGGGGATTTTTTTTCAGATTTTTCGAAAGACGTTTAGAGGTCGCACAAATCGAGTTTCCCCCAAAAATAGGGTTTTCCGTATTGATTTCTATTTTCACTTATAACATGGTAAATAACCACGATTTTCTTAGTTTTAAAATCAACATATTATATTAAAGAAAAATTTCCAAATTTACTTTTGTGATCATAATCCATGAGTTTTGGGCTTGCATTTGCTTGTTTAGGTACCATATATTAAATTTTTTCGTAAATTTCTCAAAAACTTTTTAAAAAACGCATCATAACTTTTAAAATTTCTATGAAAATTAAAAAAACTAATGATGCAGTTAAAAAGATGGTTAAATTTTTAAAAAACTGAAACTTAGAAATTCAAATTTGCTCTTACCGTTCCAGAGTTATACTCTTTTAAAGCTTTGTACCCATTGCAGGAAACTAATAATATTAAAAGAGGTTTGCCAGTTTTGCATCGCAGAAATTTTTTGATGCAGAAATTTTCCGGGAATTTTCCGACAATCAGGTCAAATTTTCCAACTTCAGAAAATCACATTTCAAACTATTTCGTATTCTATCCATACAAACCGAGTTTGAAGCCAATTGGATGAAAAATAGTTTTTTTCCTGCACAATTTTCCGGCCATTTTCCTCGTGGGCAGATTTTCCAAAATTGCATACAAACCAAGTTTCAAGACAATCGGATGAAAAATAACATTTTTCCCATACAAACTTTTAGTCAGTCAGTCAGGACACTCTCTTTTATGTTTATAGAGCAGCGATGGCCCTTGGTGGCATCCCGGGGCCGAAAACATTTCGCTATTCACATGTACACAACCCGAGCGCTTGCCCAAGCTGAGACCAAAAGAGCAGAAAGGCGTCATTCGCTCGACAGAGTTCGAAGCGATTAGGTAGAAGCAGATTCACGGAGCTTTATTTTCGCGCACTAATACACTCTCACTTTTTGGCCTCGCTCTCGCTGGCCATCGCTGTTATAGAGATAAAGGTTTAAATAACAAAACCCAGAGCTGAGATTTTACCAATGAGCTTGCTCAAAACGCCAGTATTCTTTCTAGTTATGAAGAATAATTCGGTGTTCATCCATAGATTTTCTTTACCAATACCTTATTTTCTTTGACAAAATGCGATTCGTAAAAAGAAAAATAATTTTGTTCTATTTTTATACACTTGCACTTGAATAGTGTATTATAATTTTGCCCAGAAGTTTGTAACGCATAGAATCATCTCTGACCACATAAAGTATATATATATTCTTGATTAGCATGACGAGCTGAGTCGATTAAGCTTTGTCCGTTCGTCTGTCCGTCCGTCCGTCTGTCTGTTTCTACGCGAACTAGTCCCTCAGTTTTGGAGCTATCGAGCTGAAACTTTTCACAGAGTCTTCTTTTTACTGCACGCTGCTAATATGTCGGAACCGACCGGATCGGATGACTACTTCTTGTAGCTGCCATAGAAATGTTTTCGTTTTTAAATTTAAAAATTTAAAAAAAAAATTTAATTTAAAACTGTTTTTTTTAAATATTTTTTGTTGCTTTTATTCCTATCATTAAGAAAAAAAAACAGAATGCGATTATCTCATTTACTTTAGAAGTTATTAATTTCGTCTTTCTAAATTGGTCATTTCGACCACTGTGCAATGGTAGCTGTAATGTCTTCCAGGGCTGCAATTGTAGCTAGCTTGTCGCGTACACGAGTGGTTTCATGTATCCTAACAGAAAATAGTCTCGTGGGGTCAGCGAACATGGTCTTGCAGGCCAGTGGAGGCCAGTAATCTCCAAAACGTGAGATTAATTTCTCACCGTACGCTCCCGTCAATCTGTCGATGGTGTCGCGTGCCGAGTGGAAAGTGGCACCGTCTTGATAAAACCACATGTCATCCAAAGTCGGTGTGGGCGAAAAAGAGACGGTAATCATAGCACAGTACTTTGCTCAATTGACTGTAACTTAGCGATTTTTATTCATTTAGGGCCAATGAAGCCGGCCGCCAACAACCAAACAGTGAATTTTTCAGGATGCATTGGTAGCTCTGCAATTCCTTTTAAAAAAAGTGAAAAGTGAACTAACGACATTGTAAAAGGTTTTACTTCTTTCCCCAACTCTACTTTATATGGTTTCATACCGAAGTCCTTATGTAAAATTTTCCAGCTGATCGAATAACACAAGCCCAATTGTTGAGAACGGCGATGAATTGACATATCGCAATCTTCATTGACTCTCGCCTATACCAGAAATCTTCTTCGGTGGGTTTCAAATCTCTTGAGTTTTGTTAGAAGATTTGGCAAATTTTGCAACCAAAAAATTTTGATAAGTAAAATTTATTTTGGAAATGTAAACAATATTATTTTTCTGGATAGGTTGCATCAAATGAATTAAATATTTAATTTGTTTAAATATTAAAATTTGCGTTTCAATAATTATTCTAAAAACCAAGCGGATGTCTACAAACCATGTCGCCACTCAAAGTCAGCTGGCGCCCTCTACATCTGGTGGAGCCCTCTGTGTACCAAAACGGGTACCAACAAGGACTTGAGGTTACCAAATTATATTTCATGACTGGCGCCAACATTTTTTTTAAATTTTTAATTTTATTATTGAAGAATGTGACTTAAATTTGAAATATGCTTAATTATAAAATGCATCATAAAACATATTACATAAAAAAACAATTTCATTTAAACATCAAATTAACTCGTAACTAAAAAATTGACATTTTTTCCGCTTGAGTGGCAACGTTTTTTAAAGAAATGAAAGTTTTTAAAATAAGAAAATGAAATCTCTTGAAGTTCTGTCAAACCGACGGATTTTTTGAGCGTAACCGAGGCCAAAATCTCTAGACATTTCCAGGACACCCTCGAATAGCTTGAATAGCCTGTTTGGTGGGAATTTAGTTAAGAAAATTCTATGATTGGCAAACGCTGTATCGTTTGTTGATATATAAATGATGAAATGGCAAACCTTACTGAGTATTTTTGGCGTTGCCACATGTTATAAATCACGCGTGAGGTGTCAAAAAAGCATAAAAATCACCCTTTACATTGTCAGAATTAAATTGATATTAGATCTTGTTGTTGCATGCAACGCTGCTTCCATGACATTTGAAAACAAAATTGTTTCCTTTCTTGTTTTCATGTTTTAATAATTAAATCGTTTGACACTTTCTACTGTTTGATTTGTATACGCTTTCTAGCGTGGGCATCAGGAGAGATGCCACACCCACCACCGCATACACGCCCCAATCGATATGATATTATGATTTTTTTTTCATTGAGATCGTGGGCCGCATTTCAAGCTCTAACCCTGACTACGTGGTGATTGTCACTCCAAGCCTCATGGTGTTGTTTTATTGTTGCATTACAATCTCTCGTCCCCCCCTTTTCGAGTGTTGTTTACATTTCAAATTTAAATCAATTTTGGTTTTGATTGCGGTTTAAGTGGCAGGTTCCAAGCCTCGCCTCGCCTCTGTCCCTTGTCACAATTCTTTATGTTTATTGTTGCCATATGTGTGTGTGTGTGTGTGAGTAAATGTATCTTTTATTACCCATATTGTGAGACATTGCACATGATTCCCTCCAAACTCAGGGGTCTTTACTATTCCCACAATTGTTCAAAATATTCTTGTTTACATTTTTACGATCGATATACAAATATGTACACATTCTACCCCCGTTTTGTTGCTCTACATGGGATTTGTTGTACTTTTTGTGATAAAATTGGAGAAAATATTCTTTAGGATGGGCCATAAAATAATGATAAACAACCATAGGAGCAGCCTGATCTCACTGACTAGATCTTATCTTTTCAGTATTTGCTAGCTTGAGTAATAAACTTCAAAAATGTAATCAAAAATGTTTTGTACAAAATTTTTCCATTGGAAAAAACGTCGGTGACTTTTCAAATGTTTTAAATAAATATTCGATGTATAAAACAGATGGTCCCAAGGGCAAGATACGACAATTGCACAACAGGGCAATCGCTTAAGTGGCTACCAAACTTATCAGTACAAATGGCCAGAAGAAAGCATGAAGTATTTGTACAGCTACAGCTGTTGAGTAATCCATGACTACTTTAGTTTAGTCAATAGGAAAAACTGACCTCTAAGTCGTCCGCTGTATGGCACATATCATTCACGTTCATATCCTTGAGTTGGGCCCAAAAGAAATCTGTTATCTTCGCTGTGTACCGCTTGCCGTTGACGGTGATGGCCTCACCAAAGTTGTTTTGGAAAAACAAAGCAATGACGGGTTCATTGATGATTAAAACCATTTATCCTAAACTGCGGATGGTAACTAAAGATTAGTTTTTGGGCCGAAATTAGAAAAATTGTATTATTTGGACGTGTTAGTAATTTTGTATAATAAAAGTTAGGTTAACCACAAAACCACCAGCATTAACAATTTTGTCCTCAATCAAAGATAATTTGTACTTGAATTAAGAACGCATTTTTTAACATTTTCCGTCGCTTTTCATATGATATATTAGACAAGTGTAAATAAAGCCTAAGTAACTGAAATGTGAACAAGCAAAGCGGAGAGACTAAAACAGCGTTGGTCAACGAGAGCGAGGCCAAAAAGTGAGAGTATAAAGCGCCCTAAACCAGCTTCTCTCTGACCGCATCGAAGGCTATCCAGCGACTGAAGGCCTGCTTCCTCTTCGCATGCGTTCGGCTCGTGTATGTGTAAATAGCGAAATGTCTTCCCCTTGGAACGGGTACCACTTCTCAATCTCTACATTCTTAATTTAATTTAATGAACCCATGCCGAGGCTTATGACGAGCTTTGCGCCAACAACTTTTTAGTCGCTGGCCAGCGGTCGATGAAGTAAGTCATTCACTTTGACTATTTGGCTTACCTCTGACAAACCTTGCACAGCATTTAGCACAAATCGATTTCCCCATGTCTTCTTTCTTTTTTCTTTCTCATTTGACACATTTGCATGAGTTGAGACAGAGACTCGATGGATAATTTCATCTGCGAACTTTTGAATAAATACCATATTCTTCCTATAAATCGGAGTGTGATATAAATCATGTAAAAAATTGTTCTACAAGTCCTAATTAAACCTATATCACACGACATTAATTAAACCTATTAATAATGCACATTTTTCGTGGGTGTGAGAGAGACAGCTATATGATAATATTAATGTGAAAGTGAATAGCCAATATTCGAATCGCGTTCTTCACCATCCTTCGATTTTGTGAAAGCATATAATTAAATTATTGTCAGCTTACTATTCGGTTGGTTTTGGTGTATCAACTCATGTTTTCCATGAGAGCGAAGGCGTCATCTATTACGAATACCTTCGGAAGCACAACAAATGTTTCTGGCAATTTGCAAGGAGCAGGAGTAAGCACTTGCACATTTAAGATCAGGAATATTATGGAGTATTAAGACCAGGGCTGCGAAGCTCCTAAAAATCGGAAGGGGTTTACTACGAGGTTCGAGCTCACTAAAATGTTTTGGAAATTACTTCAAAATTGTAATCATTAAGGGTGCGCGCACACATTTGGCTGACCTTGACAAATAACGCCTCTCCGATAGTAAGCTCAGCATTGCGATATCAAAGAAGCATGTTTGTTTATTTCGGCTAGATGCCCTACTTGAATATCATGGTCAGCCATCAGTTTATCTCTCAGTTGCAGGAAGTTTAGAGTTTTGACATTTTCTATATAATATTAGAGCATTTCAGGAAACTTTTGCTCATACTGGCTCTTTAGCTGGATACTTGTGCCTCTGGAAGAGCTAGTACAAGAAATGTGATATTTTTAAGTTCTTTACAATGATAGTTTTTTCCAAAGCTTTAATACATAAGAAATTTGCGAGAAAAAATCAATTAAGTCGTTCCCCGGTTTCATATTCGGCACATCTCCATTATTTTCTAGCTACTTAAGGCCTATACTCAGATGAGATAAATGTTTAGTTTGGTACGATATTTCACATTTCTCTCCCCCTCTCACTCTCGATTTCATCAAAAGCTGTCGGTACTCAATAAATGCCGAGTGCCATACCTGTCATAGTTGTATCATGATTTTATAAATCAATCAATCTGTCGATGGCAGTCGAAATCGGTATATTTTTGTAATTTTTCAGTATTTTTTGTATCATATTTAAAAAATTAAAAAATCTCGTGATTCGTTTTCATTAGCAAACTGCTCCGTTGAATATACTTGGATGGTGTACTACAGTTTTTTAACTATATTTCGTAACGCTATGTGATTTGGTTGTCCCTCTGAAGAACATTCTTTTAAATTGTCGACGCAGCAGGCTGCTCATCTGTGTAGCTATGTGTTTTATTTGTGTGAAAATTTTGTAAATTACTAAAATAACGGATTTGGCCTATCTGTGTGTGGGTGTGTTACAGTAAACAATGCCAGCAACACGTAGGGGAGGCTATTTGGGCCGTCGAAACATGAAATAAATTAAATTACGCGTGTCAGAATGTCGCAGCTGTGTTCTTCTCAATCACTTTGAGCTTTCCGAAGTCAACAACAACAACTGGAGCAGAGACAAGCGCGCTGGACAAATGTTAACACACTTCGTAGAATTGACTGAAAACGCCACAAAATACATCGAGCTTTTACATCTGTTTCGTTTCTTCGTCTCGCATTCCAGTATGAGCCAGGTATCGAATATTCCGCTCATCCGATATTCCCAATTGGTGCTATGGACAAAGAAGGTCCCAATTGTCAGGATCTGTTCCGCATCAGGAGAAGTGCAACTACCAGAAATTGAGACGCCACCAGAACAATTGATATATTCAAATCTGTTTCTGAAGTCCATGCGTAGATTTATTTAATGCTTTCATATGCAACAGAAATAATGCACAATACAGCGGCAAATGGTCAGCAATTTAATTCAACCCTCAAAATCAAAGCCCAAGTTTACCATAAAGTAGCCTTATTACTGTCAATGCCAAACGAACCACATCAATTTTTACAAATCTTCTTTATGGGTGGTGAGGGCGACAATCGTGTGGATGCACGTTGTGGCTACCATAACCTCAATTTGCCTCACGGCAGGCGCGTCGTCTTACTTAGCAACCGAAATATCTATTAAAATATTTACTAGAAACAATTTATATGGAGAACAACATTTAGGGCGTATCTTCATAAAGTTGTCTCTCTCACACCCACGAAAATACAATGTCAGCTGAAATTAATGCATTATTTATAGGTTCAATTAATGCCGTGTCATATAGGCTATAGAAAGTTTAATAGATATTATTGTATACCCAACAAAAGTCTTTGATAACTGATTAAAAAGCTTCAGCAAAACATCATTTAGTTATCTAGGGATACTTCAAATTTAAAAACATTTTACAATTTATTGTGAAGTCTATTTGTCTAGATCTTAAGATTGACGCCCGGGTAACCCTTCGCATTGAGTCCGGTCACCTTGTAGGTGGTACCCGCTGGAGCCGGTTGTTCGTTATTGGCTGAAGTTGTCACATATAGAATATCCAAATTTGGACCACCAAATGCCACTGAGGTTATTTGTTTGGTAGGGATTTTGATCTCCAGCAGTACTTTGCCAGTGCTTTAAAGAAAATCGAATGAATACAATAATACACATAAAAATTGGTTTCTTCTATTCACCTGGGGTTCACTTTGAAAACGGTGGCACCGTTAAAGGTGGCCACGTAGATGTTGCCCTCGGTATCAACCGTCATGCCATCAGGAGCCAATTTCTCTTTACGCAGGCTGTAAATTACTTTTGGATTGCTAACCGCTCCAGTCTCCACATTATAGTCAAACGCCTTTACCTCATAGTCATTCGTATCGATGTAGTAGAACTTTTTGGCCTTTTCATCCCAGGCCAGACCATTGGAGATGCCCACATCGCTCTTTATTAAGTTAATCTTACCGCCAGCCTGCCAGCTGTAGAGCTCGCCCTTGCGTTGTGTAAAAATGTTACCGGTACAGCACATCGTGCCACCAAAGAAACGTCCACGGGGATCAGTTTTGGCATCATTCAGGCGATTATCCTTCAATCCTGGCTGCACTTCGAAAAGCGTTCTCAGTACTTTGGCCACCGGTGAAATACCATCCCAGCTCACTATAGCACAGCGACAGCCACAGCCAACGGCAAACTCCTGAGGATTGCCCTCAATGGGTAGAATAAATGAGGCGAAAGTTTCGCCTTCAATCTTGGCCTTGTACACCTTGTTCTGGTTGTAGTCGTAGCGATGCAGAACGGCACGTTCCAAGTCCACATAGTAAAGGCTTTGTCTGGATACATCCCAGTGGGGGCCCTCACCCAGGTAGGCATACGAATCGGGCAGTGCTTCAACCTTGTAAGACATCTGTAAATAAGCATTAAATATTTAATTTCAAATTCAAGTTAATGAAAAATTCACCTTTGCGCGGAGAACAACGTTTTCAAACTAAAGTTAATGTCAGTGTTATGAGTGTTTTTATAGTTCAATCTGACAACAACAACACAAATTGTTTATAAGTGGACTGAGCTCTCACCTTATCAGATAACAAAGACACGAATACATACACCTCTTCAGAATACGAGGGCCACTTTTTGCAGTTATGAATATTCTCTGCTTTAGCACAATTTACATCAATTTTTTGTAATTTTTTAAAAACAAAATCTAAAAATTTTGTCTTGTTTTAAATCACCTTCAAAACGAAGAGAAAATATTTTAAATTTTTCAGGAAAAATATTTCTATTTTGTAGAAATGTTTTTCTAAAGTCTTGGAACTGCAAAATGTTTAGAAAAGCTCTTTCTACAAAGTTTGCAGACTCTTTCTAAATAAATGGTCACTCTGTTAACTAGAAAGATTTTTATGAAAAGTTCTTTCCAAAAACTAAAAATTCGACCTAAATAATTTTTTTTTATTTTTATAATTTTTTTATTAATTTCAAGAAAAATTTTAAAAATGAGGGAACAGAAGATGAACCGAGGGCTGCAACACTACATACGTAAGTCATTCACTATAAGGCTGGTAAGCGCACAGGCAAAATGACTAAATTTGAAAATTTTTAAGGCCAATTTAGATTCGTAACTTTCAAGCTGACGGAGGAAAAGGTTAGTTAAGGTCAAAAGAAAATATACATGTGGGAGTGTTGAAGCCGAGTCCCCCTGACAAATTATTTGGTGGGACCAAGTAATGTCATTCCTATGGCTTTGATTACCTAAGTTAATATTGAGTTAACTTTTTCGACTGAATATATTTTCGGGCGGACTGACATGACATAAATGCATATCTTCGGTGTTTTTGCTCGGATCTTATTATGGTATACAGAATAGATAGTTTTTGGGCCAAACTTAATATATATTAGGACACTAGGTTCAAACTGAAAAACTGTGGCTCTGACAGTTTTTCGCGGTTAGACGGAGAAGGGGGGAAGAATTGGCATACGTGCAAAAATTTGTGGTTTTACCTTTTAAAGTCTGTGAGACCGACGCGTTTATACAAAGAGAGAAAGAGACATTTTTTCGCTGGGAAAAAGATTGAGGAGGGAAAGGGGGAATTTCCTAAACTAAAAACAAACTCGTCGTGGGTACAGCACAGAGCTATAACGTGTCAAAAATTGTGGATCGATGTTTTAACGTCTCTGAGATCGACGCGTCTCACCCAGACAGACAGACGGACATGGCTAAATCGGCTCGGCTGTTGATCCTTAACAAGAATAATCTCTGGAGCAACACTAAAGCCGCACCTTGTTTATTCAGCGTACTCATAGAAACAGCAGTGCTAGAAAAGCTTGCTATTACCGTTTGAAAAAGCGTTAAAAAAATAGAAAATAAAAGGCAAACATCAAAGATATTATATTCGATTTTGCGAGGGCCGCACAATATAATTTCTTATTTGTGTTTGCTGGTGGCGATTTTATTTGGCTACACTTGGTGAAGTAATCTTTTCAGATCATTTTCTCGGATAAGAAAAATTATAATTTGGACTTTCTAATGGGTTTTGCACTATTGAAGGGTTTTGAGGAAGAAATTTTGGAGGAGGATCATTGATGGTTTGGGCTGCGTTCCGCGAGTGTGTTACAGTAAACAATGCCAGCAACACGTAGGGGTGGCTATTTGGGCCGTCGAAACATGAAATAAATTAAATTACGCGTGCCAGAATGTCGCAGCTGTGTTCTTCTCAATCACTTTGAGCTTTCCGAAGTCAACAACAACAACTGGAACAGAAACAAGCGCGCTGGACAATTGTTAACACACTTAGTAGAGTTGATAGTCCTGATTGGTGCTATGGACAAAGAATGTCCCAATTGTCATGAGCTCAAATTCAAAAATGAGTCCTCCGGGATGTGTTGCGCATCAGGAAAAGTGCAATTACCAGAAATTGAGACGCCACCAGAACAATTGAACGGCTTGCTCATCGGCACGGATCCATATTTAAATCTGTTTCTGAAGTCCATGCGTAGATTTAATAAATTTTTACAAATCTTCTTTATGGGTGGTGGGGACGACAATAGTGTGGATGCATGTTGTGGCTACCATAACCTCAATTCGCCTAACGGCAGGCGCTTCGTCGGCGATGTACTCTAGATTATTGTTCTTACTTAGCAACCGAAATATCTATTAAAATATTCACTAGAAACAATTTATATGGGAGAACAACATTTGCAGGGTCTGCTAGTATCTTCATAAAGTTGACTCTCTCACACCCACGAAAATACAATGTCAGCTGAAATTAATGCATTATTTATAGGTTTAATTAATGCCGTGTCATATAGGCTATAGAAAGTTTAATAGATATTATTGTATACCCAACAAAAGTCTTTGATAACTGATTAAAAGCTTCATCAAAACATCATTTAGTTATCTAGGGATACTTCAAATTTAAAAAGATTTTACAATTTATTGTGAAGTCTATTTGTCTAGATCTTAAGATTGACGCCCGGGTAACCCTTCGCATTGAGTCCGGTCACCTTGTAGGTGGTACCCGCTGGAGCCGGTTGTTCGTTATTGGCTGAAGTTGTCACATATAGAATATCCAAATTTGGACCACCAAATGCCACTGAGGTTATTTGTTTGGTAGGGATTTTGATCTCAGCAGGACTTTGCCAGTGCTTTAAAGAAAATCGAATGAATACAATAATACACATAAAAATTTGTTGCTTCTATTCACCTGGGGTTCACTTTGAAAACGGTGGCACCGTTAAAGGTGGCCACGTAGATGTTGCCCTCGGTATCAACCGTCATGCCATCAGGAGCCAATTTCTCTTTACGCAGGCTGTAAATCACTTTTGGATTGCTCACTGCTCCAGTCTCCACATTATAGTCAAACGCCTTTACCTCATAGTCATTCGTATCGATGTAGTAGAACTTTTTGGCCTTTTCATCCCAGGCCAGACCATTGGAGATGCCCACATCGCTCTTTATTAAGTTAATCTTACCGCCAGTCTGCCAGCTGTAGAGCTCGCCCTTGCGTTGTGTAAAATGTTACCGGTACAGCACATCGTGCCACCAAAGAAACGTCCACGGGGATCAGTTTTGGCATCATTCAGGCGATTATCCTTCAATCCTGGCTGCACTTCGAAAAGCGTTCTCAGTACTTTGGCCACCGGTGAAATACCATCCCAGCTCACTATAGCACAGCGACAGCCACAGCCAACGGCAAACTCCTGAGGATTGCCCTCAATGGGTAGAATAAATGAGGCGAAAGTTTCGCCTTCAATCTTGGCCTTGTACACCTTATTCTGGTTGTAGTCGTAGCGATGCAGAACGGCACGTTCCAAGTCCACATAGTAAAGACTTTGTCTGGATACATCCCAGTGGGGGCCCTCACCCAGGTAGGCATACGAATCGGGCAGTGCTTCAACCTTGTAAGACATCTGTAAATAAGCATTAAATATTTAATTTCAAATTCAAGTTAATGAAAAATTCACCTTTGCGCGGAGAACAACGTTTTCAAACTAAAGTTAATGTCAGTGTTATGAGTGTTTTTATAGTTTAATCTGACAACAACAACACAAATTGTTTATTAGTGGACTGAGCTCTCACCTTATCAGATAACAAAGACACGAATACATACACCTCTTCAGAATACGAGGGCCACTTTTTGCAGTTATGAATATTCTCTGCTTTAGCACAATTTATATCAATTTTTTTGTAATTTTTTAAAAACAAACTCCAAAAATTTTGTCTTGTTTTTAAATCACCTTCAAAACGAGAAAATAATTTTATTTTTTTCAGGAAAAATATTTCTATTTTGTAGAAATGTTTTTCTAAAGTCTTGGAACTGCAAAATGTTTAGAAAAGCTCTTTCTACAAAATTTGCAGACTCTTTCTAAATAAATGGTCACTCTGTTAACTAGAAAGATTTTTATGAAAAGTTCTTTCCAAAAACTAAAAATTCGACCTAACATGAATAATTTTTTTTTAATTTTTACAATATTTTTTATTAATTTCAAGAAAAAAGCGTCATATTAAACAAAAAACATGTAAGAGTGTTGAAGCCGAGTGCCCCGACTGCAAAAAATACTCGGTACCAAGTAATGTCATTCCTATGGCTTTGGGTTATTTTCGGGCGGACTGACATGACATAAATGCATATCTTTGGTGTTTTTGCTCGGATCTTATTATGGTATACAGAATAGATGGTTTTGGGCCAAACTTAATATATATTAGGACACTAGGTTCAATTTGAATAACTGTGGCTCTGACAGTTTTTCGCGGTTAGACGGAGAAGGGGGAAGAATTGGCATACGTGCAAAAATTTGTGGTTCCACCTTTTAAAGTCTGTGAGACCGACGCGTTTATACAAAGAGTCTCTCTCCAATCAAAACCAATTCAATCTTCAGCTGTCAGTGAGTTGGCAAATTTGCCTTTGGGATTCCCAAGCGTTCATAGAATTCTGTCATGAGAGAACTTTAACCAACGCACTAAGGACAGGCGCAGACAGCTGAAGATTGAATTGGTATTCTGAAATAGCGTTATACTGTAAACCAGGCTCCTTTGTAGTGTTGTGCGTGCCTTGTTTTAGAAAAGTTATAGACAAAACAAAAAAATCAATCCATACGGGATCAAATCAATCCCAAGCGGTAATGAAAACAACGTAATCCCGGATATGCTTGAACCAATCAGAAAAAGGATTGAGTTGATCTTCCTTTTTTGATCCCAAGAAAGATTACAATTATCCCGGGGTAATCCTTCAAGAGATTGAATTAGCAAAAAATTTTAGAAAAAAAAAATTGTTTAGTCCCAACCCAAAGCTGTACCATTTTTGGCATGTTTGACTTTTTAATTTGAGGTAAGACAACTCTTTTTTTCCGTTCCTCCGCCAGGCCACGTGCCGTAGGACATCCATATCAACTTTAAACTTGGTTTATTTAAGACTTCTGAAAAAAACAAATAAATATACAAATTGTTGTGCTCAACTGGGATTTGAACCCACGACCATGTGCGCACTGAACATGAATGGAATGGCATTTCAACACACACCACCAACTCTATCGGTTGTTGCTGCGTGTCTAAAAGGCTACTTATATTTCTTCGCTCTCGCTCTCCAATTTATGGTCATGTGATCCCAAAAGGGATTGAAGTAAGCACATTTGGAATGATTCAAGTTCGAAAGGCATGGGTCAATCCTTATAGGATTGAATTGTGTAGAATATCCTGGAAGTCGAGATTGAATTTTCAAGCTCATGCCGGGCTTACTCCAAGATTTAAAAGATTGAAATTATCTCGACTTTTTATACACTTGAAAAGTGTATTATAATTTTGCCCAGAAGTTTGTAACGCATAGAAGGAATCATCTCCGACCACATAAAGTATATATATTCTTGATCAGCATGACGAGCTGAGTCGATTAAGCTTTGTCCGTCCGTCTGTCCGTCTGTCCGTCCGTCCGTCTCGTCCGTCTGTCTGTTTCTACGCGAACTAGTCCTCAGTTTTGGAGCTATCGAGCTGAAACTTTGCACAGAGTCTTCTTTTTACTGCACGCTGCTAATATGTCGGAACCGACCGGATCGGATGACTACTTCTTGTAGCTGCCATACAAATGTTCGTTCGGAAAATGGGTTTTAGTGAGAAAAACTGTTTTGTTCTCAATATTACTGCTCTCAAACACGGTCATGGGTAATATGTAATGTTTTTAAGCTGATCTGCGAAGTTTGGTCGAAGTCTCTAACCGTTGAGACAAGCTATTTCAGTGTATCAAAACTTCGGTACAGACGAAGTTAGCTTTGCCTGCTT
>JAEIFU010003573.1:0-26820 GCA_018904235.1 Lordiphosa stackelbergi | reverse complement strand
TCTTAAATAGTGTAAATATACCACACTAGTAGGCATAATTATTGACCCAAAAAATAATTTATAAGTAACCATCTCTTTAAACAAAATCTAAAAGTTTGAAATTTATTTTTAGGATAATGTTTAATAAGTAGCTTTCAATAACATAAGTATTTAAATCATGGCTGTAGGTTGAAAAGCCTAAATCAAATATTTAAACTCAGGTTGACATATTTGTCAAGATTCAAAATTGGTTATTTCTCTTTAGGACTCAAAATAAAAACAACTGATTACAGTTTGCTTCACAAGACCATTTCCACAGACCCAAATCTAACCCAAGTATATCTTTATTGATTCTTCTATAAAATGGACATAAAATGCAAAAAAGGCTTCTTTTTACCCATAACACTCAGTTCTATAATAAAACTAAGCTGTTTTAAAATTTGGTTTATCAGAGATATAATTACTTGTTTTATATTGCAATTGTGATTTCTCCTTTTTTATTAATTTTACTAGATATAAGTTCATGATCGATCTGCGAAAGATGACTGGTTACTTTAAATTTAATTTTATTGCTTTCACATGATCTAATATTTCTTATGTATCCACATATTTAGACATTTAAACAAAAACTAATAGTGCAACAAACTTAAAATTTATTCATGCAAATCATTATTTATGAATCGTCACGATAAAAAGAAATTAGAAAACATAAACCATTTACAGATGAAACTAGTACTATAACGAAAATCATTAAAATAATAATTCAGACATGATCAGAAAATAGGCGAAGGGTTGCTGCTCATTCTGATTAATCCATTAAAGATAAACCAACAAAAGATCACTGTAAATCAAATCTTAAACCATCAGCCCCATTATTATATTATATTCTCTCCTATATGTTGTCAAACTTACTATATAACCATCAATCCTTCAGCTTTCAGGAGTAAAATCTATAATGGTTCTTCTCGTGTACTGATCCATCAATATCTATAATCCTCTTAAATGTGTTTTCGTTCCCTCTCTTTAAATGAGGCAGGATTATGTTTGGTGTAGAGTCTGTTGTGTTGTTGTCTGAATTTTTAAGATAAGTTTTCATTCTTGTGATTATTTAATTCTTGTGCCATTACAACATTTTATAGGAAATGAGACATGTGCAAAACCAATTATTTGCGTTTGTGGTGCATAAATAAGTGGATCATGTTTATAAGGAAGTTAAAATAAATATTATGAGTAGCTAATTTACCTTCAGAAACTGTTTTTTTAATTCACTTTGACAGATACATTACTCAGCTTGCTGGCATGTTAGATATTGGTTTAGTTAAGTGGGGTACCTGTGCAGAAAGAAAACAGTGTGTCAGCTGACATGATTCTCAATTTCTTTGTTAAGCTTTCTATGTCAGTTAACGATTGCGGACCAAGCATCGCTCGACGATCGCGTTGTGGTCAGGCACTCGTCGGCTCAATGTGCCAGTATTATTGGTGGGGGGCGGAACGTAATTTTAGCTAGAAATTTTGTATTTCTTGGTTCCGGTAAAATACGCGGTCACGATGCGCCGCGCAAGGCTTGCTGGCGTTACCTGTGTGTTGGACCGACAGTCTAATTGTTACTCGGATCAAAAAACCTGATCTGGTTCTGTGACTATTCAACAATGAAATCGCGGATAATTTGAACGCGCCGGCGAAAACAAACAGAAATCGACGAGTCGCAACTGACCGCCATCGCCATTTCTGCTGTCTGTGAACAATCGCTGTTTAATCAAAAGCGATCGTCGTGAACTGATGTCCAGATCAGCCCCGGTGAAAATAAAGCCTGGTGGGATGCAAAAATCTGATATCAATTTCCCGTTTCAGCAATCATGGACAGAAACGCCGGTCACGCGTTTGCAAGGAAATCGCTAATCAAAACTGGACAAACTATGAAGCTATTTTAGGCTCTCAGAAATAAGATATTGTGTATTATAAGTTATTTAATAGTGATGTCAAATTAATGTTAATAAGCCTTTTTGACTCGTCGCTGATGAAATAAGTGATCGGCTCTTTGTTGTCGGTGTGGGAAAACATTATCCTTCTTATTTCGCAAAGACCCCATCGACAGACAGAATTGTTTTAACTCGAAAGTAACGGTTTATTCTGCTTTTCCGGTAGATTGATAATATGTGAAATTGTCGACGATGTACTCAGTTCTGTCACGCTATTCCTCCATCAGAGGCTAAATCAAATATTTTGATCTGTAACATCCGAACATTGACTTCATTGTGTTAAAAGTGAACTGTAGTTCAAAAGTGAGCTATGGTTCAAAAAATATGAACAATAGTTCGAATGAACTTTAGTTCATAAAAAATTAAACTACTGAACTAGGTCATAAAAATGAACTAAAATTTCCAACTCTATTCAATTCTCCTCAACCTAAAATGGCGGAAGGAGCACATGCCTTGACAAAGGCGCGTGAAGTTCTCACTTCGTCTACGTGTGCAATGGCGCAGCGTTCACTCTACCAGAGTGTGCTATGATGATGGCTTTCCGAGTAACTTTATCCTCAAAATGCAGGCAAATCATAGGGGACAGTGCAGTGTGACCGTTTGACATTGGTAGTATTTTGCAGTGGTGGTATTTTGGCGTTGAACAGTCACTTAGGACTGTACACTACTCCCCCATCATAATAAGTACTAAGCTTCAGCATCAACAGCTGAGTCGATTTAGCCGTGCCACAAACTGTATGTATTCCGTACCCAGATCAAGTTTGTTTCAAATTGGGAAATTCCCTATCCTTTTCATTTTAACCGCGAACACTGTCAGAGCCACAATTTCGAAATTTTAAACCGTGTGACTTAATATATATTAGGTTATGCCCAATGTCTATCCTTTCTGAAAACCACAATAAGATCCGAGCAGAAACACCAAAGTTTTGCAAGTGCGCCGCCCAATTTATTTTAAATATATTTATTTTCAGTCCTGTTCTCGTTTTCGAATCCGGTTGATCGGAATTGGTTAGAGTCGAGATTTCTAAGAAACGATTAAAGGATTCGGTCGAGTTGTTTTGCCATCAGGAGGGTGAAATATATTTTTATATGCAAAATACTATACTAAGAAAGAAACATTTAAAGACAAATTAGTAAATTTTTCCCAACTTAACAGCAATTTTGGCGGTCATCCAAGGTTTCTTTTTTAATACATTTTTAAAATTTTCGGTTTTGTTCTACAATATGAATTCTTTTTGTTTAATGTCAAATAAATAAGAAAATATTAAAATTTTTGTGCGATTTAACAACGAGCTTAAAAGCAATAGCAAAATACAAATGATGTGCACAACATTTATCGATTTGAAAGAATGTTTTACTTGAACGTAACATTTTTAAATTTTCTCTACAGAGATTATTAATTTAGGGCTGAAATAAGGCCGCAATGAAATAAGGCCCAAAATAAAATGAAATAAGGCCCTAACAATTTATATAGAAAACAAAAAACCACCATTTTTAATCAAGTTTGAATCGTTATTTCAATTTTTGGGGCATTATTTCCTATATAACATTTCAAATAAATAAGTCCTCAAAGAAGAAATGAAATAAGAGCGCAAAACTAATTTTTGGGGCCTGTTTCATTTTTATAAGGAAATAAGACAAAAATTGCGTGTTTTTTGTATTTCAAATTTTTGAAATTGGAGTATTATATCATATGAAATAATATCCCCCTCTATTTTTTTGGCTTCATTTCATCGCAGTGGGGCCTTATTTCAAGTTGGGAAATCAAAGCCACAGGAACAACATTACTTGGTACTGGGCAAAGTAAAACTCTTAATTATATAGGAAGTCTTTTTAATGAATGGGCACATCGCGCTTTCGCTAGCTAAGGTCTGAAAAGACTTATTTTTACGACTGGAACTGGTTTAATCAAGAGGGCTAGTTCTATTATCAAATAACACCCCAAATTCTAAACTCGATACTTTAACGCGCGATTTAAAAAAATTTGCCAGCGCTGCCTTTCTTTCCCACTATTACCTTTCAAACCAGGGACCCAAAACCGAAATTAATTTCAGTTTGAGTCAAGGCATTTATATTGGTCTTGTTGCTTACTTGTACAGCAATCGGAACCGAAATACTGAAACAATTTAATGATCAACCATTTGCTCTATCACTCAGTGTTCCCAACGTTTTGAACCCTTACGGACGGTGAAAGGCATTTGTAAAATGTAAAATGGAAAAATTGGCCGTACAACTCCTCCAACGGGGCCAAGCCAAGTCTTCTCCAATCTTTTAGCGTGTTCGCTTTATTCGCGAAGAGAAAGGACCTACAGTTTAACGCCGGATCAACGGCACTGTAATTTGCTTTTTCAAAACTAATTCGCCATCGCAGCGTGTGTAATTTATATTAAAAAAAATAATCAAAAAGTAGTCATTTTCGTCACAAGAGAACTTTAATCAAATATATAATTTCCCATTTTGAATAATCTTTACCTTTATCTTCCAGCAATTTTTGTATTCCACATCACCAAACTTCTGGCCTTTATCTACCAAAAACTGAACCAAGTGCGATTTTATAGCCTCATGTTGCAGTTTTACCATTTAAGGAGTTCTGCAAGGATGAAATAAATGGTAGTCACAATCAGAGCAAGGTCAGGGCTATGGTGGATCATCAAACTTCCCAGCCAAGCTGTCCCAGTTTTTGCCGGGTCATCAAAGTGCTGCGCGGTCTAGCGTTATCATGATGGAAAATGACACCGCTTTACGATTGATCAATTCTGGCCATTTCTCGTTGTTAGAAGCTGCATTCGTTGTCCCAGTTGGCCGAGCAAGGTAAACATCCGAATTAATCGTTTGGTTCCTTGAAACAGCTCAAAATATACCACACCCTTCCAATCCACAAACAGACAGCATAACCTTCTTTTGGTGGATATCAACACAAGTGGTTTGAGATGGTTCACTATGCTTGGACCATGATCGTTTTCGATTAACGTGGTGTAAACAATCCATTTTCATCTCGGGTTATGATTCGCTTTAAAAAATGGATCGAACTGAAAAGTCTGCGTTTAGAATGCATATCACAGCCGTTGATTCAGTTTGTTAAATGAATTTCTTTCAATTCATGTATGCCCAAATATCAAGCTTTTCACCAGTCCAAGACTGTATGTGATAATGAACGGTTGATTTTGGATATATTGCTTCTCTCCCATGGGACGCTCAGTTATTTGACGATCCAATTCGATTAATGCTTTGATTTGGTCATCATCAGCCCATTTCTGGCCGACCTGAACGTGGCTCATCTTTAAGTGAAAAATCTCAGAACGGAATTTGCAGAAACTTAATTTTGACACTGTCTTTCTTTTAAGGCTTTATCACCATACACATCACGTAACTTTTTAGCAACTCTCTCTGCGCTTTTTCCTTTACGGAAATAATAAAGTAAAATATGACGAAAATGCTCTTTTGTGGACTCCATATTAAAGGGCGCCAATCAAACAAATATGTAAACAAAATTACACCGCACTTTTTTTCTAAAGCAAGCTAATAGTGACAGCTAATAACTCCTTGCAAAGGGTATTATAATTTCGCCCAGTAAGTTTGCAACGCATATGAAAAATCCCATTACTACGACTCAGAAAACTATATATGCCTGTTCAGGTGGGACGAGCGACCGTTTGTCCTGTCCGTTTGTCTTTGAAAATGTTTCTACGAAATGGAAGAAAACGAGCCTCAGTTTAAAGTTAAAAAAAAAAATCGAGCTGAAACTCTCTTGCACAGATTTTACCCTTGCAAAGGGTATTAACTCCTGATAACTATGTCGGTGACGAGCTGAGTCGATTGAGCTTTTTCCGTTCGTCTGTCTATAGTAACTATCTTCGAAAGTTGGTTCTACGCAGACTAGTCTCTCAGTTTTAATGCTATCGAGCTGAAACTTTGCACAAGTCTTCTTTTACTACGCTGCTAATATGTCGGAACCTTGGACCAAAATCGATGACTATATCTTATAGCTGCCATAGGAACTATCGGTCGAAAAGTGGGTTTTATTTAGAAAAACTTTTTTGTTTTTAATGTTAACGTGTCTCACTTCAGCAATTATTAATATTATACGCTTTTACAAAGATTTGGAAGTTTTGGTCAAAATCGGATGACTATATTCTATAGCTGTCATAGGAACTATCGGTCGAAAAGTGGGTTTTATTTAAAAATAGTTTGTTTTAATGCTGGCGTTCTTAAACTCTGATGTATTAAAACATTTGCAAGGGTATAAAAACTTCGGCATAGACGAAGTTAGCTTGGCCTTCTCGTTTTTTTATAAATTTCTTTTTAATGAATGGGCACATCGCGCTTTCTGCTCCAGCCTAAGGATCAGTGCACCCAAACTCCTGAAACCTGATGTTTTACGACTGGAACTTGTTTCCCGAGCTATACAAGCAACTTCCGTATGCAGTCTAAGCCATTTTTAAGCTCATCGTAATGAAACAATTTTTGAATTCTCATAATTTCCCATAAAGGAAGAGCTCAGACACCATTGAGGATTCACCTTTAAGTTAAGAAACATTGTCACAATTAAATAATTCAAATAAAAGAAGAACTAAACCTCAAACGACGCGTGCGAAACATTAATTGGAAAATACTGCCCGTCAACTTTGTTTTAAGTAAACCTGTGACATCAAACCGCAGCCTATGTTGCACAGTCCACTGAGGCTCGATCTTCATCCGATTTGTTGGCTTGGAGTTTATTTTTCTTATTTCATTAAATTTTTATATTATAATTTGTATATTATAGGACTGCATCAGAATAGTAAATTCAAAATTAGGATAAGAAAACCACTAACGAATAATTATTAAATTGAAGAAGTGAACTCACTTGGTGCAGGTATTTGGCAGTCTGGGCACTCGACTGCAGCACTCTTACTTGTTTTTATATGAAGTTTCACTAAAGAGTCAACAAATCACTATACTTTGTATATTTTGAATTTGAACAGAATTGCGGGCAACCTGTACCAGCTGACCTTTCAGATTTTGCAGCAAGATATAAACATAAATCAACTTAGTGAAATTAAGCAGCTTTCGGAACGTCCCATAGTCGATGCATTGCATGTGGAAATGGCCGCCTTAAATAACGTCCAACAGCTGGGACGTTCACCCATTTCCAGTGTATACTCACACCCTGCGGTACCAAAACTCTTTCCGAAAAGTTCGCTTAATAGTTGTAAAGGATATTCAGCCATGAATGAGAATCAAGTTGAAATTTACTTCCACACTTACTCACGCATCATAGATACACCAAGCATAACCCTAACACGAGATCCTCCGGGCACTGGCAAGTCCGTGGTAATTTCGAAAAAAAATTCAAGAAATCAAAGTTGAAAGAAAGGTCAAATCAAATCCATGCAGCTCAACAACAGGAAGAAGAGCTTGGAAACCATTGAGGAGTCATCATTAAGTTAAGAAACATTGTCACAATTAAATAATTCAATTAAAAGAAGAAATAAACCTCAAACGACGCGTGCGAAACAACTGCCCATCAACTTTGTTTTAAGTAAACCTGTAACACCTACAGCTAATGTTCAATGTATCAAACTGCTTGGGCTGACGGCGCTATGCCGTCTACTTCTACTACTTCTTCTACTACGACAGTCCACAATCAAGCAACATGGGCTTTGATCGAACCTGCATAGTCGAGCGTGCGGACGAGGAGCTTATTTGTCCGATCAAAATATAGTGCAGTGGAAATGAAATTTGATTTTATAAATAAATAATATAAGTAATTCAGTTCTGTTAAATGTAATTAAATAAAGGAAGAGAGCTGAACTTCACACTAGAAGTGTGAAATGAAAACTGAGGAATTCGGAATACCAGCCACGCTTTTTTAGATTTTTTAAATTCTCCTGGCCTACTAAGGCAAATTAAAAAAAATCTGAAAATTCCAAGTGTTGCAGTGACTTAAAACTCTATTTGATATTTCCATTGCAACATGTAAAACAGTCAGTGTTTTTAAGATGTTCATTCTACAGTTGTTGAACTTGTATATACTCTTTAATTTAATTGCACTCTTAAATAATTTAATTTAACTGCAGCACTCTTACTTGTTTCAATTGGTTCGAAATGGTTTTCACCATTTAGCGCATTAAAATCTTCAAAGAATCTGCTTAATTCAAGTTTAGAATATTTTGAATTGTGGACAAAGTAGACTTACAATGCAAGTTCCGAAAAGTGTGCAACAAAAAAATCGCGAGTTATTTAAATCGAATCTGTTTAGAACCTGGGTCCTATCGTCTGTGTGAGCTTATGAACGCATACGAGGGACTACTTAAGCTATAGTTATAGCATTAGTTTTGTTGAATAGTTAAAAATGCTATTTGAGTTGCCAATTTGAGGTTTCAACTAACAAACTGCAACAAACGCACCGAGTTATACTTAATTGGCCAGACACCATAACCGCAACCGATATAACTATTTTTCTGATTTCTATTAATTTTGTGGAGAATATTTCAAAGACGAAAAACCACAATTAGGATTTGTAATTGTTTTTCGAATTGACAACTTTTATTTTATTATTATTTTCAGCGATTGCAAAGCAGAGACATTTCCATATGACACAAAGACATATGGCACATACACATCAATTAGGACCCTCGTCGCTGGCTTTTCTAAATAATTTGCAACTCATTTCATAGATGCTGCTGGGGGCTGCTTCTCCTGGGGTTTTTATGAATTGCCTTGCAATTTTTAATGAAATTTATCGCGCTTATCTCGACGCATTAATCAAAAAAAAAAAAAAACGGGGAAAACAGCCCCGATACCTTGCCATAAATAAGCCACAACATCCCGTGGCCGGAACAGGCTGTTGCTGCTCAATGAGAGCGGAGGTCGCTAATTTAAACCAAATGAATTGGCACATTTTTCACTTGTGCGGGGTTTCCCCTCTCCGCCCTGCTTCTAGTCAAATGAGCAAGTGGCACACAAAGGCGAAAGGTACATAGCCACATAGTCGTCGACGTAGTCACTTAATCCAAAAGGCCCCGGCGCGATAAAAATCTCGAAAATCCAACTTAAGTGTTTGGTAATTTATCTCGCCTGGTACCCCACCCCCACCATCACCCGCTCCAATCGCCCGCTGACAATGCTGCTAGGTAGCATACGCGACATTTTTTGGTCTGCCATTCAATGCTCAGTCGTCAGTCATCGCCACCACAAGTTGGCCCCCACCTCCCTCAACTCCTGCAGCCACCAGCTCGTTGTCAGTCATTTTGACTTTGGTTTTTGCGGCTCGATGAAATGATAAATGATGAAAAATGTTGCAAAAGATTTAAAATTATCCAAGAGCAAAGTCAACATCAAATCAGCTGGCACTACGTGGGCTGTGAAGTGGCTGCTGGTGGGAGGGGGAAACGAAAATGAGCTGGCAAATAAGAGAGGAGATAGCACTTCACTCCACTCCACTCCCTACACCCCATTCTTGATTGCTTAACGCAGCTGAGCCAAACAAATTTAGCAAATGAAACAAAATTGAAAAACTAAAGCTTTAACCCCAAGACCAATAGCTGCAAATCTTTAAGCGAATATGAAAAAAAACATGCAAAAGAACTGGGAACTGACTTTGGTTTTTATTAAGTGAGAAAAAACAATTTTAAGACTGAAATTTATTTAAAACTAATAGGTAACCTACGTCCCATTACAATTTTAAACACAAAACGATGAAGTGAAGTTTTCTGGACAATGACCCGTTATCATGATGATCAAAACTCATTACGAAATTTTTCAAATTTCGCAATTTTGTGGTCCGTTTCATATACACCTCCCGTTTTCCCGTTTTTATGTCATTCAGAATTTTTCAAACGAATTTTTGCATATTTCTAAAATTTTTAAACCGGTTGACAGACACCTCCTATTTACCCGTCTTCAATTACCAACCATCAAATCTTCGCTATATTCTAAACTCATTATAAAATTTAGCAAAAATTTCGCAAATTCTTAGTACTATGTCACACTTCATATTTAACCATAAGTTCCTTAATATTTCAAATATCT
This sequence comes from Lordiphosa stackelbergi, assembly GCA_018904235.1. Lineage (NCBI taxonomy): Eukaryota > Metazoa > Arthropoda > Insecta > Diptera > Drosophilidae > Lordiphosa > Lordiphosa stackelbergi. The sequence continues at coordinate 16,849 of JAEIFU010003573.1, read as the reverse complement.
ATTTTGATATGTTAAAAAATAAAATTTTCAATATCGATATTTGATATATCGGATCCTAAAAAAAGAATTGATATATCGTTTTCTTTTAAGAAAACTTAAATTTTTTTTTACTAAAAGTAGGCTCTAAATTAAAATCTAAAAATAGAATTTACGGAAGATGCAACGAAAGTTTCACCAAGAAACCATATGTCTAAAATGAATTTCTAGACCGCGCAAATCGACCTCAAATGTTAAGGACATTTAAAATTTTGACTTTGTTGTTTTGTTGGTATGGATAGAAAATTAAAATTGTTTCTAGATTCTTTTCATGAAAACGTCTCTCCAAGGGGCTTAAAATATATTGGAAATTCAAATACACATACTTGTTTTTATATGAGAACTTAAAAACAGAAATAGATTTTGTTTTTCCAAAATTAATTAAATTTAGAATTTTTAGTCGACAATGTTTTCGCAAAAATTTTTGACGAAATAATTTTGTGAAAAAACAAGACTACTGGTGATAAAATTCGCTCCATACAATTTAGTACTTGTTGTTGCCCCAGATCGATATCGATTATGAATCGACTTTTAATCGATAATTATCGAAGGCAATGCTACACAATGCTCAGACTAACTAATGCGCCAATTTATTACTTGTTCTTAGGGCAACAGTCGGGTCTATCGTGCCTCCCCTCTAGAATTCCCCCTAGCGTATATGTCCTGATATTGTCCTCCTACAATAACCATAGTAATTTTTTCTTAAATATCGTTTAAAAAATATCGATAATTGCCTATATCAGCAGAAAAAATATCATATCAAAATAACCCTTATCGTCCAACAAAAATATTGAATATCGATTTTTCGATAAAAAATATTGACACCTACTGCTCCTTGCCCATCTTCATGACAATCTAAACTCATCTTAGAATTTTAGTAAATTTCGCAATTTTCTATCTGATTGACTTGCACCTTCTCTTTGCCCGTCTTCAACTGCCAATTATTATATCTTCATGATAATCTGAACTGATTATAAAATGTTGCAATTTTCACCGGTCAATTTAAAAATACTCGTTTTTTTTTTTTGACTGTTTGATCTAACCATTTTCGCGTATACAATTGCTACCTCTCAAATCGTCATGATACTCAAAACTTATCAAATTTAGCCACTTTCGCGATTGCCGTTCACTTTACAATAAGGTACTTTATTGATATATATCTAATCTTTACGGTCATCTTGTCTAAACATTTTGTAAATATCAAAGAGATAGGGTCAATCGAACGAGCGGCAGTTTTCCGCGTTTTATTTAACTAAAAGGCCGAATGAGAATTTCTGAATTTTGACCCGACTTTCGATAGAACCGCCACCCCTTGTTTTGTGAAAAACGGCCATTCACGACATTCGACGCATGCGAATAACGCCAGATGGTTTATATGTTGGCCGCCGTCGTGGGGGGAAGCCTTTTTGCAAGGTGCACACAACCTCACAGTATCTTGTACAAAAAATTTGCGTTTTTTTATTTTAAATCGTTTAAATTTGTAGAAGTTTGCCAAGCACATGTCACGGTTTAGAATTGGTTTTTTTAAGCACATTATGAAAAAGTGTAGAAAATTCAGAAGCTTTTTTACTTTTTATTGAATGTCAATTGAAAATTTTTTACAATTCATTGAAGGAATTTTCCTCAGAGTTTTTGCGTTCTCATTCGCAAGAATATGCACTTTAAAAAGCAAAAGCGAAGTAATTCGTAATGGATCAGCACCACCCACTATAGTTCACTGATTAATTTTTGCGATGAGTCATAACCAAAAAAATGGTTGAAGAAAATATTGTCATAAAGAGCAAATTGGGCATAAGTCGTGGTCCCTCAAGCTACTTGCGTGAGAAATAATTAAATAAACGTTATATTGTATTTAAGTCAAAGAAACTGAAAAAGAAAAATTTGTTTAGGAAAAATTGGTACACGAAAACTACAAAAGGTGGTAGACTGAAGGTAAAGTGCTTCAAAAGATCGACAACAAAAGGTGGATACAAGACAAACAAAAAAATTGAAATATTTACAATTAATATTTTAAGACAATTCAAGTGACTGAGAAACCAAACCAGCTGATGCGAACGCCATTTCTCCCTAAAATAATAAGAATTTTGTAAATTTCGCGATATTGTGAGAGGTTGGTTAGATCTACACCTCCTATTTACCGGCCAGTTTTCCCGTGTTCTTTATTTAACTAAATTCAAATGAGAATTTCTTAATTTTTGAACCTAATTTGGAAATTTCGCCATATATTTTGCACTGTTCAATCTACACCTCTAATTAACCAACGTCATCGCTTTCGTAAATACTCAAATGAAAATTTGGCATATTTCGCGCTTTTTGGTCTACACTTTTAATTGCCATTTATATAATCTTCATAATAACCAATATATGAAAATTTAGAAAATTTCTTTTAAAAATTTCGCGGTTTTTGTACCATTCAAATAAAAGTTATATAGTTTATGTTCAACTCTAGGTAATCAATTATCTGTATACCAAGTCCAAAGTTTTATAGTAATCGGAATTTTTGCAAAATTTCGCGGTTTTTATTACCATTTCCCTCCCATTTCTTCAACTTGGAAAACATTCAGGGCAATCGTCTAACCAATCCCCAAAGTTTCATTACAATCAGATGAACGGCATAATTTTGCAAATTTCGCGGTTTTTGGAACCATTTTCGCCCATTTTTTTAACCTAGAAACCATGGCGGGCAAGCATCCCGCCAGTTTCGTCACAAATGGATGAACGGTTTAGGCAGGCATTAGGGACAGACAAACATCAATTTACATATATATAGATTTTTCCACAAAATTCCGTAATTATAAAGTTTATAATCTAAGTAGTTGAAATTAACATAGGACCGGGTTTGAATTCATACATTACCAACGTAAACATCAAATTTTTAGTTAAGCTTTGAACCACTCTTGAACCAATTGTTTCAATGTTTAAAGTTAATTTTGCATACAATCTAGTATTGAGAGGTTTTGTCCCTGATTTGTTACGAGAACCTAATACTGGAAATGAATTATTATTCATTATTAATATTATTTCTTGTAGGGGAAACAGCGCACCGAGGACATTCCTGAGAAGGCTGCTGCTGAACTACAGTGGATGGGCCAATTCTATTGAAGATAGAACCGGGAGATTCTTTAAACCAGCGACCAGCCTCCATTGTTGTGTTCTTTGTGTCCTGTTCTTAAGGTTGGGGAACTTAATAAATAGTTTGAAAATAAAAAATGCCGTTAAAAAAGTTTCATGGTGTTCTTTTGCTATGCCTTTTTTTGGAGTCAAAATAATTTTGAATATCGAGCTCAAGTCAATCTCGGGCATTTTAACTGCAATTCTTTTACGGATTAAATTTAACCGAGCTCTGTTCATCTCGGGTATTCTTGTACCAATCCGATTTTTAGATCAAATTAAGTACAATAGTACAAAGAAATCGAATAACTAGTTTATAACAACACAAAGAAATCCGAAGACGAAGAAATGCAAATATCCCTGACCTCAATGAGATTCACGATAAAAGAGCTGTTTCCTTATCCAAAAGAGGAATGCACTTGATACCAGGGACCGCAACAGTTACAATTTTTATCTTAAAAGTCCATACATTAACTGTTATTAAGTGATTTTTATTTAAAAAGTCCGAAATTAACAGTTATTTTGTAATTTTTATTTTATTACTCAGCAAATAACAGTTATTGTTGATTTTTATTAATTTCGTCCCACAATAACAGTTATACAGAGATTTTTATTTATAAATGTTATCAATAACAGTTATTCAGAGACTTTTATTTTTTCAGTCAAACAATATAAGTCTTTTGCTTATACCGCAGTGAAGGAACCATTGGCGACCAAAAAACAAAGATATTCTTGATCAGCTCGACAAGAGTAATCAAACAAGCCCACGAGGATGAAATTAACATTTTATTTCTTGTTGAATTTTATAAATAAAATCTTTTCAAAGTTTTGCATTTGGCTGGCTTGAGGTCGGTGGAGTGTTACAATTAAATGTAATCAACACAAATCAACAGAGATTAATTACAACAATTTGTAAGCAATTTGTAAGTCCGTACAACGATCGCTGTTTCGAAGATAACCACATTTTCTCGTCAGCGGATTTTTGTATTGCATATTCACATTCAAACGACCATTCAGACTTAGGTTTGATTGTGAAGTCGGCGAATAACGCTTTGGGGATTCCAATTTATCCACTTCACCGCCTGAAATTCTGCAATGGTTTATGAACGTGTTGCTTTTTGCTTACCAATTTGATGTAATTAATTTCTTTTTACAAAACTTTGACAAAAAACAGATCGCTAAAACCCATATAAATATGAAATAAAATCTTATGTAAAGTCTCGGAAGACAAAGTAAGCTGAAAGAAAAAATGGGGACAGTAAAGGTGAGTGTGTACCAGTTTTGAATACGATATCTCTCTACCGCTCTCTAGCGTTCACTGGCGATGTTGTTGACAACTTTCGCCAATTGATAGAGAGTGAAACCGCTATTTCTTCCAAATATTTCCTTGAGTTCTACGGTCCTTGGCTGTTACTAAAGATCGTTGGGCTGAAAAATTTGGTTGTTTTTGTGCTTCGACGATAAGTCTCATAAAATGGTCCGTATGGTCACTGCCATTTTCATTTGGAAGAAAACCAATGACCGTTTTCGCACTCATAAATGTTTTTTCGTCATGAGAGCATGTTTAGTATCATATTTTATTTAAAAGACTTGACACTTTCACAATTAAGACGTTTGTTGTTCCTTAAAATTATTTAAAACTGTCTCAGATATCTGTAAAGTATCAAGATCAAAATTGTTAATGTGTTTATGCCATGTTGAATATTATAATTTAACCCACATCTTGTGTTAAATTAAATATTTGACGAATAAGACGATTTAAATAATGTTTCTTGGCCATCCGTACTTTAATAGGATCTTTCTCCAAAATTTTTCGCATTCGAGGATCCAAATAATTTCATTCTCCAATAATACGTAATCCCTTTTTTCTATACAATCTGCCAATATATTGCCATTCAAAGACTTAATGGCTCTTACCGCCAGCTTCATTTCCAACCAAACTTTATAAAAGTCTCCAAAGTACAGTTGCTCTACTTGAAGCTTTTGCGTTGCTAAATAAACAGGCTCCAATACATTAACTAGAGAGCTGATTTCATCCCACTCAGCTGGGAACAAGTATATGTTTCATTAAATAGTAAGTAGTGCCTCGTTTGCTTACTCTTGTCGAGCTGATCAAAAATATCTTTGTTTTTTGGTCGCCAATGGTTCCTTCACTTCGGTATAAGCAAAAGACTTTTATTGTGTGCTCTGAATAACTGTTATTGATAACATTTTAAATAAAAATCTCAGAATAACTGTTATTGTGGGAAGAAATTAAATAAAAATCAAAATTAACTGTTATTTGCTGAGTAATAAAATAAAAATTACAAAATAAGTGTTAATTTCGGACTTTTTAAATAAAAATCACTGAATAACAGTTTATGTATGGACTTTTAAAATAAAAATTGTAACTGTTACGGTCCCTGCTTGATACAGATTTACAAACCAACGACGGAAGTAAGAATGTATACTGCTTTGTTCAAATATATAAAAGTTGAAAACAACTGGACCCAATTTGATACCACTTTCTGAGGGATTGTTTTGTAATTGCAACGCTTTCAGCTCCATTCAAAAAGTTTCACACGTGGAGCAGTAGGCGGTCATTCCATTTCAAAGTTCAGCATATGATTTTTTTGATTTGTTCTGTTTTTGTTAGTTATTTTCCAAATTTCAATTGCATCTTTTTCGTTCGTTTGCTTTCTTTGTTTTGCCTATTGCAAAGGCAAAATTATTGATTAGTAAAGACTTATTGCACAATTTATACAAAGTGATGATCATTTAGAGTTCGATATTGGTTGCGATGCCAAGAAGAGGTCATGGTAAGGAACCTCTTTGAGTCTAGGACTTTTAGTTGCTGCGCGGACCCAATTTGTGAACGGGAAGCTAGCTCGATTGAATAGTGTTAGATTTAGGTGTATGTGTTCAAAGCTTAAACAGATACCAATTATTACCGTATACACTTTGTATCCATAAGAAGGTGGAATAGAAAGTTGTATTTTTAAAAATCTTTTTGAGTTCAAATTTTCATTACAAAAGTAAGCTTCTGTCAAAGTTGTATATTCCAAATTTAAAGGTTTAGGCTGTGGATCGTTGATCACAAAGTGCATTCATTATCGCCAACCGTTGATTCTGTGATTTGGATTTGATTTGTCTTCATCTAAGTTCATCGGTTCAACTCAACCGTGGAGTGCCCCTTGGCTAGCTGGGCAATAAATTGTGTGATTTTCAGCATAACTAAGACCATTTTAAGATGATTAAAAATATTTGAAAATCCTTTTCTATGCATCCATGTGTATACATAACTCGTTTTGTATATAGCTCCATACATATATATGTATATGTCTATGTGTGCATCTCTGTATGTACGCTAAATGCTGCAGAGGAAATCAAATTTAAGGCAAAAAAGCAGAAAGCGAAACAAAAGCAGCAAATAAACTACAAAACCCCCCGAACATGGCACAAGGAGCCAGAGCAGCAGGAGAATGCAGCCTGCCTCTCGCACACACACACGCAGCAAACAGCGTCAGAGAGGGAGCCACTCTCCTCCGTAGACTGTCGTGCTGGCTCTCTCTGTCAGCAGTGCAACGCATCTGGCCAGTCGTGCACTGGCAGGACGTTGCGATAGGTGAAGCCCTGGAAAAGAAGGCGGGTCCATTGCCACGGCAACCAGGAAAATGCACAAACACACAGAAAAAAAAATAGCAAGGAGGAAAGCGCAGCAGCAGCAGCAGCTGCCGTAGCAGCGTTCGACGTCAGCAGAGTACAAAAACGAAGAGCGAAAAAAATGACGTTTTTCGTTGCTATTTTTTGCAACTGCGGCTGTTGTTGTTGTTGTTGTTGTGCTCTCCTCTGTCTGGAGAGGAGCTGGCAAAAGCGGGTTTGTTTGCCGCCATTTTGTGCGATTAGCGGCATTTCTTTTCTTTTTTTTCCATTTTTGTTATAAATTTTATTTTATTTCATTTTTTTTCTTTGGGTTTTTCTCGTTTTTCAATTTTCAGCCGTCACCGCCCACTCCTGTGGGCTTAACCTTTTTAAAGCTGATCAAGTGTGTGCGGGTGTGTGTATGCGTGTGTGTGCATCAAATTAACATGAACTGCAAAAAGTATGCTATGGAAAATGAATCCATTAATTGAATGACCGAACCCCTCTCTCCCTCGCAACATTATGTGGTATGAAGTTGAACAAAACAAATTGCAATTTAAATTCAAAGCAAGGAAATTAATTTTGTATGTCAAATTTTGAAATACTTTATGGATGGAACGTCGATTAAGAGATAACTGCATTAAATGGATTTTTTGCATCAGATGGCGAAACTCCTATGCTAGTACGAAGAGGATCTCAGCTAATATTCGATATTAAAATTAGGAAAAGCAACATTTGCTTAGCGCCCATAAAAAAAGTTGAAAACCCCTTTTTGTCTGTTATACTATTTTCGCACTGAGCGCAGCTTTGTCAAAGCAACGAAAACCTGCAGCATGCGTTCACACCGAACCCGCATCTTCAACATCAGATGTCAGTTACTTCTACTTAGAATGGTTGCAAAGTATCGCCAAAAGTATTCGAAAGTGATAAAAAGAGTTATGAAAATTTCCAGTTCGTAGCCTAAATAATATCTGACAAATTTCAATTGTCTTACACTTACAATTTTCAATCTCACAGCCTAATCAATTTCAGAGATGTGGACTTGAACTACTCTTGAACTGGTTCAACCGGCGGGTTCACCTAACTTCTATCCAGTTCATATCTTAAATAACTTCTAAGTTATGGCTTCGATCTACTTTTAAACCGGTTCGATACCGGTCCACATCTCTTAATAACTCCAACTCCATATTACCACAAAAAAAGGATGTTTGTTGATTATCCATTGCACAATGGTCCCAAAGTCGATTTATTAGGCATAAAGTAAAAAAAAAAGTTGCGATATGTGGAAAAATCGATTTATTTTTTAAAAAGTATATCCCAGGGGTCATAGAATCGAAAAATTTTATTATGAAATGCAGCCCTTAAAGTCAGCCATTCATTTAACTCCGCACGTGGCTTTTGTTGTGTCAAAATTTTGTCTAAGTGTATTGCCTTTAAAATAAACGAAAATTGATTAAAACAATTGAAGTATACTATGGAAAATAATGTCGAAGGTATGTTTAATACAATTTCGTTTGAGTTTGTTCTATAATGTGCTTTGTCCTCTGTTTAATGTGTTTTTTATTGTGTGTTGTTTTAGGCGAGCCATAAAAATAAATAATTAAAACCAAAAAAAAGTAACCAATTAAAAAAAAATTTTCTAAAAAAAATCAAATAAATAAAACCATTTAAAAAACCCAAATATAACTTAATTTAATTAAAAACAAAAAATTTTTCATAAAAAATCATAACCCATATAAAAAATTTAAAAATATATACATATAAAATAATGCTATAGTTTGGGAGCCGTTAACATTAAACACAAATGATTTTCTTTCACAAATTGACGTCCACTTTTCAACCGATAGTTCCTACTGAGCTATAAGATATAGTCATCGATCCGTATCCCGTCTCCGTCATATTCAGCAGTGTGCAGTAAAAAGAAGACTCTGTGCAAAAATTTCAGCTCGATAAGCTTTAAAACTGAGAGACTAGTTTGCGTAGAAACAGACAGACGGATAGACGGAAGACGGATAGGACAAAGCACAATCGACTCAGCTCGTCGGTCCTGATCAAGTATATATATTGTTTAAATATGGGTCGTGAAATGAATATTTCTATGCGTTACAAACTTCTGGGCAAAATTACTAATACCCCAAATTTGCAAGAGGTATAAAGAGTAATTTTTTGATTTAGAGCCCTGGGAGGGAATATGTTTATTTTATTTTTTTGTATATTTTTTTTTGTTTTTAAACACTTTTTATACACATTCTACATTTTATTTCCAATTAATTTGCTTTGGAAATGTACTAGCCAGACTTTCAAAATTTGAGAACACATTAATTTTTTATTGATGATTTACTTTTTCACCATCGATGTTCCAAAAAGCGGACGCCGATAAGGTACCATGAGAAAATTTAACAGAAACTATTATCGACGATTGCTTTTAGTGTTAACATTAGGGGGTTCGATTTGTATAGGTGAAAAAAGTCAGCAAAGTGTATAGCAAAAACGAAGTTCTTGGAAAATTTCACCAAGAAACCATGGGTCTAAAATGAATTCCTAGCCCGCTCAAATCAACCTCAAATTAAGTTTAAGGTGATTTAAGGATTTTGTCTCTAGCTATAGATTTTCATTGTAGAACCGATTCTTAAGAGAAAAAAAAACAAATAATTTAAGTAATATTTAAGTTGGAATAGACAAGATCTTTAAATGGAATTCATTTTAGACCCATGGTTTATTAATGAAACTTTTTTAGACTTTTCTGAAGATTTAATGTTTGCTCTACGTTTTGTGCGAAAAAAATAGACCCCCCTAATTTCAAACCTGCATAAGGTTCAAGGCTTCCACAAAAATTATGTATACGACATGTCCGCTTCTTCGAAATTTTTTTGTACAACAAATCACTTTAAGGGCTGATTCGACAAGGGCTATGTCACATAAACTAACAAATAACAGAGTAAACTGTGAGCTCATCTGACACATAGCAGATATCTGAAGAAGAGAAATCTGAATTTGGAATTTTTTTGGAACAACAAAAATTGAGCACGGAAAATCTGTTCCAATTTTTTAAAATAACACTTTCTAGCTCATTTAAATAAAGGACAAAAAAGTTACAAAAAATTTTAACCAAACAATTTACAAATTTTAAAATTTATAATTTTTATTAAAAAAATATAAAAATCAAAAATACATATATAAATATCATACATATATAAAAATACAATATTTTAATAAAATATATACAAATATACAGGCTGCCCATATTCGACGGACCCTTCTGGCAACGCCATAACTTTTGACAGAGATGTCAGATCGCTTAATGACATACCGCGTTTGGAGCGTCAGTCCAAAGCAGATTTTACCATGGAACAATACACGCCACGCGAGCGTTCTGAAATAGTTGAAATTTACATTCAACAGAACAAGTCAATTGTGAAAACTCAACGTGCTTTAAAAATTAAAAAGTATTGCAATGTATGAAATGGGACGTAAATAAGCAAAATTGCCGTATTAACGCCACTGAAAATCCTGAGGAGATTCAAGAAGTGCCTCTTCATGACGAAAAAGTCACAGTTTGGTGCGGCGTTAGTGCGAAAACGGTCATTGGGCGTTACTTTCTTCCAAAATGAAATGGCCATGCTGTTACCATCAACCAGGAGCGTTATCGCGACATAATGACCAATTTTGTGATGCCAGTATTCGTCGAAAGCGTGAGAGGCAGTTCTGGTTTCAACAAGACGGCGCTCCACCGCACAAAAGTCGCATAACAATGATTTTCTGAAGAAATTGTTTCCGTGCCGTCTGATGTCGAAAAGTGGTGATTTGGACTGGCTACCGCTCAATCAAAATATAAAAATTTTATTAAAAAAATAAAAAAAAAATAAAAAATAAAAATAATAAAACTCGTTGCGATTGACGCTGACTTCAATAATCTGTGGGATATTTGAAGTCAAATGAAATTATACGTTAAAAATATGAGGGAAGCTAACTTCGGCTGTACCGAAGTTTATATACCAACGGGGAGCATGATATATGCTGCCAGTTTTAATATGGCTATACGATATATTCATCAAAAGTTTTTCTCACTAGGAACTACATTTTCAAATCGTTCTATAAGTAAGCTATGCTATAGTCATCCGATTTAAATCAAACTTGACAAAATTGTGTGGTAGTATATTATATAGATCTGTACAAAGTTTAGGAACAAATATTGAAACAAAAAGTTTTCTTACTTTTTTTCAGACCTATCTTTTGTATGGCAGCTATACTAATATGTTTTTGATAAACTTGCTGAAATTATGTGAAAGCATAGAAAACTTATAAATACGGGGGGTTGGGAGCGATAGCATTGAAAACAAAAAAGTTTTTCCTCACTAAAACTACTTTTTCAACCGATCGTTCTATGGCAGCTATATGCTATAGTCATCCGATCCGGCCGGTTCCGACAAATGTGCAGCGTATTTATACCAAAGACTTCGTGCAAAGTTTGGTTGAGATAGCTTTAAAACTGACGGAGGAGATAGCATAGAAACAGACGGACAGACGGACAGACGGACGGACAGACGGACATGGCTATATCAACTCAGCTCGTCATGCTGATCAGAATATATATACTTTATGTGGTCGGAGATGTTTCCTTCTGTGCGTTACAAACATCCGGACAATTTTAATATACCCTCTCAAGGGTATAAAAATGTATTATATTTAAATAACCTTAATATATTAAATTAAAAAATACAACCAAAAATATATATTAAAAATTCAAATACATATCAAAAATACCATCCATATATCAAAATCTCTAATATACATAACCACCATCATAAAATATCAACAATTTATAATTTAAAATACCCAACATATAAATCCAAAATTTTATTTTATTTTTCAAATTCCCAACCCATTATAAAAAAAAACATATAATATCCCAATTATATAAACTTTTTTTCAAAACATCCCAAATAAATAATATATATATAAATACAAACAATTCCCAATTTATAACCTATATCCATTTTTCAAAATAAAAAATAATTATATCATTAAAATAATAATAACCCATTCGGTAACAACTTCTTATTTTAAAATTTTGTTAATGCCCAAAAATGATTGATTTCCCATTCATTGTTACGTTAATTATCAATGTTGCTCCAGCTCCTAGTATCAGAGACGACTCAAAAGTAATCCTGAGTATTTTCAAATTTTTTAGTTATTACCTATAAAAAAAGAGTTACATTATTTTTTTTCCAGTTTGGCGCTTTATTGTGATTGAACTGTAACAAATTCACCGCTAGAAACTACCTTTTCCCATCTTTCTATTGAGTTCGGTACAGTCACCCAGTTTCACACCACGCCCAATTGATCCCACCAAATACAGAGCATGACCTTGCCACAGTGAATAGTCGGCTTTGGCGTATGGCCGGGCGGTCCGTGTGGTATTTTGCGCTTGGAAAATGTTCTCAGCATTGGATGGCCCTTAGCTGCATTATTCATTAAATGAAAGCAGAAAAGTAAACTTTCCCGCAAATTGTGTTTTGTTGCCAGAAAAGTTGCCATATTTACACAAAAACTATGTTTCTTACACTTAAGTGAAACGACAGATACTGAAAAAAAAGCTCTAATAAGCCTCATCAAAATGAAAATTGGCGATTTCAATATTGTCCGATTCGATTAGAAAACTGTGTTGTCATCTCTTTAAAAAAATTCCTTGAAACTTTTTTTCGGGTAACAGTATAGGTCAAATCGGCGTCTACAAGAACGCAAGAAAAAAAGTATTTAAGCCTAATAAGCCAAGCAAAATGAACGTGATTTCTATTGTCCGATTCGATTCAAAAACGGTAGCATCTACTATTAAAACTTTAAAACTAGTTTGCAGGTAACAATAGCCGAATCCGTCTTCGAGCATTGCGAGAAGAAGCATTTACACACTTATAACTAAGCAATTAACCGGGGTTTACTTTTTAAGGTGTCCGATCCCAATCAAACTCTTGGTATAGAAATTGCGCAAAAAGGATACATAAGAACAAATCGGACAAAGTTTAGAAACATAGACTATTTCACGACTATTGGCCCACAGCTGCGCCATCGGGTCGAGGCCGGTTAGTAAACAGTTTTGCTAAGACAAACTCTTTTGTTCCTTATTTTACCAACTTTGAAAAAATAAAATGTGCCAAATGGTTCTTTCATATTGCGCGCCATGTATGATTATGAATTTCTTGGTTAGTCTTAGGCTGTGGACTTATGTGTCAATCAATCAGTCAGTCGGGCTAAGAGAGATATACATATGTGTTTTTAAGTGTTGTAAAACATTGATAGTTGGCACCATGGATAGTTTGAACATCGATAGTGAACTGCGCCGATAGTATCGATAGATCTATCGAAAAAATTTAATTTTGAAATGAATGAATTGAAAATGCGTGGTAAATGACGTCCAATCTTTAAAACATAATAACAGTACAAGAAAAAACGTCACTTTAAAATTTTGGAAAATGACTGGAAAACTGTTCAATTCAAATCAAAAATTACTGAATACCAATCTTTCGGAAAATTAACCGTAAAGTTCAAGCCCAAGGTGAAGGAAAACCTCTAAAAAAGTTGGTAAGAGAAAATTTTTAAAAGTTTTTCAAATTTTCCACTACAAATCGGGCAACATTTTATCTTACAAAGCACACCGGGTCATAACTTTTAAGGTATATAATAATCTACTCACACCTTTGGATAGATGGCTGCTTCAAACTAATTTCCGATTCTGATTTCCACTGGCTGCACCCATTCTCTTGGCCGTTGAATCAATTTGACTCGCTGGCTTATTGTTTACACACATTGAATGTCGCGTCGTCCATCCAATGGACGAAGATCGCAGCGGCACAACCCTTGTGCTGGCATACCACCCCACCCCCACCCTGCCCCAGCGTCAGTGATTCGATTCAGCGAAACGCGAAAATGAGAAAATTGCTTTCTTATAGTTTTTTTTTTTTCATTTTAAGAGGAGTTAGAAAGGGTTGCCAACTGCATCCTGGCAACCCGGGCTCATGTTCATGCTCATCAGTCGATTTACTATAGTTATATACATTAAATATATATATATAGTGAGCCGGGCCAGGGTGCTCCCTGTGCGAGGTATGTCGTGGGGTTTGGGTAAAGAGGGGGTTGGTTTGGGGGATTCGAAGTTTTAAATAGCCATTAGCGAAAACGCTTATTAAAAATTTACATTTCATTCCACTTTACAGCTGAGCGAACGAAACGAAAACTCATTTCCCTGCCCGGTGTTTTGGTTGAAGGGGTTTTCCCCGAATCATTTGCTGTTGTTGTATCTTTAGGTGTTCATGCCAAGTTAATTTAATAATAAAACTGAAATTTAATTCATTTGTGGATAGGCCAGGACCAGGACCAGGACTAGCGCCTCGAGTGCTTTTTTATGCACAAAAGAGTTCTCTCTCTCTTCGACTCCTGCCGGCTGGACGCCTCTCAGTCTTCTTGTTACTCGTTTTTAATAATATTTTCCAGTTATCTGACCTTTTTCTTCTTTTGATTGCCGCAGGCTGAGCAAGAAAATGGTTATCCTGGCTAACCACTTCCCACTTCTAATTATGCCCCGTGCTTTAACATCCTACACTAAACACTTAAGTGTGCTTTAAGAGACGCTCCCCCTCCCTCGCCCACAGTGCTGCTGTCGTCTTGCATAAATTTTTGGGACTTGCAACTAAATTGAATTGCGTACAACAAACCGCCGAATGCGCGCCGCACAATTAAGGTTGAGGTTTCTCATGGCCCTCGCTGTCGATTCGCCCAGCTTCATGTGGTTTGGGTATCTGCGGGTGGCAGCTGTCAGTGCGTTAGTCAGTTACTGTCAGGTTTTTCGGTTAGCTGCTAACGGGCAGGGTACGGACCCAGGTACGGCGTACCCGTACCTGCATTTGCTACCAAGTTCCGAGTCCCCAAAGGCGGCGCTCCGGCCGGGGGGTGACGAAGCGTGCTACGGCGACAACAACTTCAAAAATTGCTGAAGCAGATTCGTAATGTGGGCACCATAAAACATATTTTACAAAATAATTCACACACACACACACAAACACATTGACAGGCGGAAAGTTGCTAGTTAGCTTACCCCCATCCCAGAATATGCAAGTGCAGGATGCACAACAACCTGAAAACCAGTTGGATGGTGAAAGGATACGACTTATTGATACCCGGTATGCCAGTTTAGATGTAAAGCTTTTTTGATTCACGAGGCTCATACAACAGATGTGAGCACTAAGATCTAAAGAAAGGGCGCTACAACGACCATAAGTTTTTGGCCTTCAACTTTTAACTCGGCATCTATTATGTCGCAGAGTAGCGGTGTTTTGTCTTTGTTGTGCTTTGAAATAAGTTGCGTTGTAAAATTAATGACGGTCCAGTCGTAAAGGGCGCTAAGGCCCATTTGAGCGCTTTGTAAATTCATTTCATGAAATGTAAACAAGAAAGTTTGCTATTTGGGGATTAGAAGGAACACCACAACTAGCGTTCATAGAATCCCCTGCGACTGCGAAATGCTATCGACGATCGTCCCATCGTTTATTCAATAGTGTCAAGAGTTCTTGTTTGTATACAAAGGGTATACTTCCTTTATCAAAACCAATGTATTTTTTGTTTGTTTTCAATTCTTTACAGATATCAAAAAAATTATAGAATGTAACGGAAGAGCATTTACCTCAAACTCAAATATGATTTTTGCTAAAAGAGTGTTTTATGTACAATTCGAAGGGCTAGGTATGTGTATGCTTATTAAAAGAAGCGTGTTCCAAACATGCAGATTTTAGGTTTCTTAACTTTTTGGACGAAAACTTTGCAACACACTTTAGATGACGCTTATAGGCTTACAAACCACAGTTGTCCCTATAATGAGCTTTCATATATAGGAGAAAGTCTCCGGTTGTGGACATAGTTCGCTTTTTACTTTTTCCAGGTCAACATTATGCGATAATGAGAACATCATTGTAGCTAGAGACTCTAGCTAACTTTCCTCTAAACTAACCTATTGTTTTAGACAATTGGAAAAAAATTGCACCATGTTTATGAAGCGATGATTTTTGGCCATCTTTTTTACCTGGTTGTGGACACCCTTGTAAAATCGTTAAATGGAAAAATATGAAGTAAAATGGCCATGAATTGATGAAAAGAACGTTAATTTATTGAGAGAGCCTTCAGTAGCAAAAAGAATAAAAATAATGGTCTTCAAGGGCAAAAAAATAAAAAAATTATGGCCTTCATTGACAAAATGCAAAAAATTATTCAGAAATGCAATTTTTCAGGTGAAATAGCTGGCCGTCATGCCAGCGCACTTCAAATGCAGGACGATCGCAGACCTCACAATGGATCAATTTGCGGCGGTCAGTTTTTGGCAGAGCGCCAAACAAATCAAACGGAAGTCGACATCTTCGTCTTCTTTCGATGACGAAGACGCTTTTTTCTTGGCACCGCGTTTGGCCGACGGCTTGGCTGGTGGTGTTGCCTGTCGTTTTCCTGGCCGGCCACGGGGGTCTTCTTCTGGTGCGATACAGAATCACGCTTGGCTGCGCTGATTTTATTGCCTTCTCGCGCAAAACCTCGGCGAATTCCGGAAAGTTAGCACAGTGGTTTTGCATTGGCTTCCGACCGCGATTCGATGGCTTTTTCGGAGAGGTTCCTTGCACCGCCTATTTCATCCAACAGTGGCAGCTGGGAAGACACTCCTGAAGTGAATGATTCGTGGGAGGTTAACACCTCTTCTTCTCGCCCAATATTGGGATCGGCGGAAACGATGATATGACCTAATACCGGATCAAAGTGTTTCGAGGAAGCCCATATGGCTAGCTGCAGCTTTGACGGCCTTCTTATCGATGAAACATTGCTTAATGGCATCGAGCAGCCCATTAAATTGATTTTTGTTGAATCGGACGATTTTTTTGGTGTTGACATGGCTAAAAATGGACGATTTTCTGCTGAAATCTTTATTTGCATTTTTTAGTTCTCTATATTACATAATTTGCTGTTTTTGACTTACATTGTGCTTTCCTCGCCTCTTTTGTTTTGTACACATGTACACCGCTTGAGCAGAAAATTTCTTTACTAAAGCCAG